>JACJUY010001180.1:118959-159574 GCA_014220935.1 Platorchestia sp. MABIK | reverse complement strand
CCCTAATTACAGCGCATGAAAGCCACCCAGTTCCTAGCACAATCGACGCACACATGAACCCTAAATAGAGCGCATGAAAGCCACCCAGTTCCTAGTACAATCAATGCGTACATGAACCCTAAATACAGCGCATGAAAGCCGTGCATCTACCGCAGGAAGTGTTCTCAGGCAGAGGCAGGCAAAAATGACGCAACGTTGCCACGGTCTTCGGGCGAGGTTTGTGATTTCTAGAGGTACTTATTTTCTGCGGGAGACCTGACCATGCTCACAAAATACTGACAGAATGAACAACGATTCCACACAAGATCAGGTTGGATGTTAGTTTAAGCCTCCCTATCCGCAACAAAGGCGATTCAAAGAGAGGAAGGAGGAAGGAACAATTTAGTATGGAGGTAAGGGAACGCGGACGAACCCACACAATTTAATATGATAACGGAGTATTTACGCTGATATTTTTATCTAACTCAGGAGCGTATTTTTTGTAAGAGGAAGGAATATTGGCTATAAAAGGCAAGCATTTAGCGCTCCCTAGTTTTGATGCATTTCTTTAGCTTGCCGAGCGATAGCAGACCTACAACATGGACATTAATTGTAGAGGAGTGCTTTATTTCATCTTATGCCTCGTGAAACATTGCTCCGTCAGCAGGAGTGTTCCGGATAGTTGGTCGCTTTTGTAAAGTTATTATGAGGTGGTAGGCATGAAGAGGCCGAATCTCACTCCTAGCTAACCATCAAATATATTTAATTGTTATTTAGCAGACATTCGGAATACAGAGCAAGCCAGTCGTCCAAGAACGTCATATTGTTCAGTAACTCAAATAAAAACCGCGGATGGAACTTAGAGAATGATTCTGTGGGAAGCGTGTGCATAGTCACTTTAATACCTGAGTTTATTACAGAACTTATCCATCATGACATGCATCTCGCATGGGCAAAAAGGGTGTCGCGGGAATCTTATTTAGAAAATTACTACACTAGTCGCGAGACAGCAGCTAATGCACGCTCACATTGCGAAGAGGCTGGAACTCACCACTCCCAGGGTTGTGAGATTTGCCTTTTGCTGCCAAAATCCTCTAGTTAATTTTGACAGCTCATCAAGGTTACCAAAAGTACGTGAGCTTTACGTTTAAATTTTGCTCAAAATGCTCAAACGTTGTGATTTCGGCTAGCAAAAAAAGCTAACCTGATAAACATGGTTGCACCTGGCAGCACGCAGTAATAACGGTCACGAGGACATGTAAACGATGCCTTTCATTAGGAACTCGGCGTTGAGATGTTAGGTGACACGGTAGCTTCAAGCGTGTGTCATTGCTGGTGTCCACCGCACTTCACACACATTATATAAGTCTCATTTCTGCAAGTACTGAAATCAACGCATCGTCAAAAAACAGAAACACTCTCATAAGGAAATTGTTCTTACTCGTTTAGAATGGGTCATAATCACATTCAACGACCCCTCTTCTATTATCTTAAAGCTTAAATTGGATACGTGGTGCATTCTTCTTTGAATAAAAAACAGAAGAACGATACAAGAATGGCAACAGAATTTACTACCTAGAAATCTTTTAAATTGGCGGTATTTTATAAACTGAGCTGCAAAACGCAAGCATACTCACGGCACGTGAGACATATCAACAACGAACTATTCTCGGAAATAAAAGAAATAGCGTTGATTTTCTGCAAACTTTCCCGATTAGTATTTCTGTTAACCCCAGTATAAAAGCTCACAGTATTGAAAGCAAAGTATTTATGAGTGAGTATTGATAAAGCTGATATCCGCTCTGCAAAGCCAGAACACAGAGGACGTACATAGAGTCTCGTACCCGCGCAGTGCGCTCTATGTGAAAAAAACATTTTGCTAATGCCAAAACGGAAAGCAGAGAACTTAGCGAATCAAAAGTATGAGAAGTGAACAAGGGATTGTTATTATGAACTTAAACTTTCTATTTCCTATAAAAATATCGTTTCCTCTCAATGGGTATAAGTTAGAAATAAGAAGTTTCACCATTTGTCATGTTAAATAAATGAAAAAAGGGTACACGATTATCACGAGAAGTCAACTATCTCAGTGAAAATTACTGACAATTTTTATCTAATAACCCTCTCCAATGGTGAAAGAATTTGTTGAATTTAACAGAGTGATTTAGTTATCCCATGAAGAGAATACAAACGAGATGAGAACATTTCTAGGCGTACATTTAAACAATGTAAACAAGAAACAATTTATTTACCACAAGCGATGCAGCAGTAACGATTGTTTCTTAAGTCTAGTACAATCGACACTGCGGGAATGAATTTGATGGAAATAATATAGATGACTTCCCGCTGATATGAAGCAGGGATAAATACATAAAAGAAGAATTTTCTCTAACTTTTCACTACGTTCATTCGAATATTCTCATCTAGACTGATGTGCAATCTGAACTGATGACATTTCACCGAATTATCACATAGACTTTGTTTTTGAAGCATCCTGTCCTCTTTTTTGAAAACTCCAAAAGCTACTCACTAGCCACTACTAGTGAGTGACTGCAATACTTAAAGAACACGGATTTGCGTACATGTTTTGATTGATGGTGCGCCGTCCACGCCGAGATAAAACTGCCTTCATACATAAAGTAAATTATGACCGACTATTGAAGCGCTCTTGCACCCAAATGAAGGCTTGGCAGGGCTAGAAGTATGAAATTTTGCACTGTATAATAATGATGTCAATTTAAAAGGCATGTCCGGGTGGGAACTAATTTTGTGTATAGTATTTAAGCCACTGTCTGATGTGCAGTGCTAGTCCCAAGACTGTGGGATCTCATACATGTGCGTCCAAAAAGGCGTGGGGTATGTTCTCGTAGTCAAGCTCCGTATGAAGCGTCGCTCAGTTGTCACCAACTGCTATATTACAATCTATTGCTTCATACTCAGTAAGGTAATTTGCATGTTGTGAATTGTTTATATTCATGATTTTTGAAGCTGGAGAAACGTTTTAACAGACATGCTTGACGAGCAGTGTTGACAGTGGACAAGGAAGGCGTGGCCGAAGCCTCCCGAGAAAGTGAGTCGAGCCACGCATGACTGAGCATTTAAACGTTACTGCAACGTCACCACACCACCCAGACCGGCAAGCAGGAACGCTCCTTCAAAGTCAGATCGAACTTCCTTCCCGCACAAAAAGAGCTCGCTTAGAAACCTGCACCCATATTCCTGAGGGCAGTGAAGAGGTTACGCGAAAGGTGAAGGGTAGAGGTGAGACACGTTTTTAGGAACAAAAGTAGACATCAAGTCTGAATAATGTTTAGTTCGAAGGTTCGTTCGCTTTCGTTGTATGTCGTTGAAATTTACAAACTTGTATTAGTGGTCAAGTTCTGATTCAAACTTGAGGTGACAAATTGATGAAAAATTCTCTGCTTTCTATTGAATTAACTACTTGTATCTTCAAGTGATCCAGTTTCCAATCGAAAAAACGTATTATGGAACACCGAAGTACTGAAAGATAAACATACAAGTACAGAATACTTGCATAAAATATCTTTTGTTCCCTAAATTTTAATTTTAACATCTACCCTACGAGTTTCATTACACCGACGGGTTCACAAATCTGCATTTTCTCTCTCGAAGAAGTGGCTGTGTTCAAAGCTTACCAAATCCTTACGGGAGAAATGAACGCAAGACCAAGGTTACCAGGCTCAACTTTTTTCAGGTGAATTTCTCAGGATTTGAATTTTCTCAAATGACATCAACCATTCAGTATCTGACGACCTAGCACGTTGCCAGATGCTGGATGGTCATTTGAGAAATACAACAGAGGGGTGGTTTTTAGAAATATAAGAGAGGTTGTCTTAAAAAAGGCAATTTTGGCCACGAAAAGCTGATCTGGAAATCCATCAAAGGACTGTAGCGAAAGAGAGGGTCCCAGAGAGATCACTAGTCAAGCAGCATTGAAGTTTCTTTTATACAAATCATCCATCTACTCAACAGTTTTCATCTCACCATAGTTAATGAGCAAGTTGCTTTGTTTTCATATCACCTCATTTTAAATTAACATATTTTTTAAACATAGCCTGTGCATTTCAGAACAGCAACATTCCTAGGGTAGATTAAATAAAATATCTCCATATTAGAACATTTTCTTTTGATTTGAAAACTCTTCGGTAAATTCCAGTGTAGATTACTTTCACCATTATATTACCGCTTATAATTACATCATTAAAACACAGAGAAATTCTAGTTGCAGTGACACCACATTGGCATTTTCCTTAATTCAACCGTAAAGATCTTCATTTTATATTAAGCGACGCAGGGAACCAAAAACTAATGTCACTCAAACAAAAACAACTTTCTGCCCATCAAGCGAACTTACCAAGTCGTGTCAACTGACGGATGAGGCTATTATGACCAGCGATATCTGACTGAACTACCACGGATATTTGACGCGCCTGCATCTCGGTGTCAACACAGAGCGGACTAGAGTGGCTTTGCCAATTGGAAATCTTCGTTCTCAGAAACACAACAAATCCAGCGTTCTGGCCGACCTTATTTGAGCGCTTTCTCCGCAAAAGTGAGGCGCCGGAAACATTTCCACAGAGAGAATAATTTTTCAAGCTCATTGACACGCGCATGTGTGCACCTGACAGCTGCACGTGCTCATACACACGTGCACATATGTGCACGTCACAGCTGCACGGGCTCATACACACGTGCTCGTGACAGCTGCACGTGTACATGAACACACGGATGCATGCACGTAACACAGCTACACGTATAAATACAGACTCGCACGTGTGCACATAACACAGCTGCGCGTGTACACCACGGTACACACACACGCGCGTGCACACAAGTTCCGTGGCGGCGCTGGCACACTTTTGTGATGAGCTGCAGCCGCCCTCCACTTCCTCCGCTTCCTTCCTCTTCCTTCTACTTTCTTTCACTTCCTTCTACTTCCTCTACTTCCATCCACTTACTTCCACTTTCATCCTCTTCCTGTCACTTCCTTCTACTTCCTTTACTTCCTTCTACTTCCTTCACTTCCTTCTACTTCCTTCACTGCCTTCATTTCCTTCCCGTCCTTCTACTTCCTCCCCTTCTTCCTCTTTCATCCACTTCTTCTACTTCCTTTCACTTTCTCTGCTGCACTCCTCTTCCATACACTTCCATTCCCTCCCTCCACTTCCTCTTTCTTTCTTCTTTCGGGAGTTTCAACAATTATTAATCATTGATCTACTAGAATGTTGATCTACTTTGTCTTGCGTCATGCGTATAGGCAACGTGACAATTTCCGAAATCGGTAGCTGCATTTGATCCAGAAGTGTCACTTCAGGATAATATCCGAGAATAATCTTATGTGGAAAATTCAGAATTTTGTCTCTGTTTATGGAATAGAATTGACAAACTGCGCAGGATTATTTCGTGTAGGTGAACTACACTAACTCTTCCCACTCCACAATTTAAGAAGCAACGTATTTTGGGCGGGACACATACGACAAGCATGAGTGAAATTATGCATGAATTAAACAACACGACAATTTGCAGCTCACAGAACGGTAAATTTTTCCAATTCTCCCCAATTTCAGAAAGTAGAAAAATTGTTGTACAACTGAGTAGAATTTGTATCTGTTTTTTTCACAAATTCATCACCACTAATCCGTGCAAGCGTACACAACGTTGGGAACACACACGTGTGTTCATTATCCACATTGAATGTCAAAAGATTATTTGAAAAGACACAAAGCTATTCCGACCAACACCGTGTGAAGGCCTCGATGTCATAAGCGAGAAAATTCTTCAACAACGTCTTCAAAGTTCACACACGACCTCGTGATATTATGGAAGGTCAAGATACAAAACCGTAATAATATGCGAGGCCAGGAAACAAAACAGCAATTGAAATTAACGGATCGTAGCACGCAAAAATATCGACGAGAAGGCTTGATATAGCTGGTCACATTTCTCTCCTTAGCTTAGCTTCGATCAATGCGCACCAATCTTTCGCATTATTGCATGCGCTTACACGAGCAGAGAATGGAAAATACCTAAATAGGTCGAATTATACTTGGCCTCTTCATCATCATTTGAGAATATCGGGGCTACGCGGCTTCGCAGGAACCGCAGTCCGTTACGGCGCGCAGAGCGTCTGCAATTTAAGGGAATGGTCGCACGTCACCGACTGACCGCCGCAGCGCCGCCGCCGAATCGCCGCCGCGACGCCGCTGCCGCGCACGTGCCGAAGGACGATGTCGCCTCAACGTGAAACAACGCGAGCAAAAAAAATGACACATCGGGCAAAAAAATTGTTCGCTTGTTAGGTGAACAGTTCATCATCAAAAGTTCAACATTTTCAAATTCATGTGTTAAAGCACGGAGAAAATTGCGTCTCGTGTTTACCAAAACACTCAATCTATGAAATTCTATAACACTGTCGTTTTATAAAATGGGTGATTTTTTCCAGTTCATCACGTGTTAAAAGACGAAGATAATTGCGTATCGTGTTTACTAAAATACGCAATCTATGAAATTCTATGTCACTGTCTATTTGTAAAATGCAACGTTTCGATGTACGAACATCATCCTCAGACTGAAAAATACAAAATGTTCGGTGTTGGATAAAAATACGTCCAACACGAATATATGCGTAAACGTATACGGTGATAAAAAATGATAACACTACTCCATTGTCTCAGAGAAGCCGTGCATCACGTGTAGAAGATGAATATTTTCAAACTAGTAGAATTAGTTTTGTACTAATTTCTTCCTCTACCAAAAAGAAAATTCAGTTGGGCACTCAAGACCTACGTTTCACTGCTCTGTCATAATCATTGCAGCAATTTTCAGTCAGTTATTTTGTTCTCAAATGTGTTAAGTTTCTGTTCTACACTCTTCTCTTCCGTACTGTTACTCTAAATTCTTTCACTTATTTATTTTGTGCAACGCTATTATTCTGGCGCTCGATTCCATAGGGAACTGAAATGTACCCTAATAGTTCAGTATACAATGAAGTTAGACAAAAAATCAAGTCCTTTAATTTACGGCAGTGACCGGTGTTCACTGAGGGGATTCTCATAATGCTGCTGACTGACTTCCAGTCCCTAAATAAATTTTCATAAATAATTAATGAAAACTAAATGAAGGCATCCTGTGTCTAATGTTCGTTGTTTTACAAAGTTACAAGACCATTCAAAACAAGTACTACACCCCAATACTCACAGTTTTACTCATTCCTAACAAGTTACAAGACTATCCATAACAAGAACTATGCCTCAATACTCAGAGTTTCACCCACTACGATTGTCCTCGTTAAGTTTTGCAGTTCCCGTAAGCTGAATGTACTCATTACGAAGGCAAGTGCTAGAATGCGTATAATTAGTTTCCCTCCATATCGTTCGCATAACGCAGCCGGAAATTATGTGTTGTAAAAACAGGTGTACTGGAGCAGGAAACTACATCTGGTGTACTCCATCACACTATACACACATCCTTTATGGTGAAACTATCACGTTAACACTTTGGTCAAGATGTGAGCCGCCGGTGCACACGAAGGGAATTCTCATAATGCTGCTGACCGCCTTTAGTAGTCCTAAGCTCAATCTTCTATATATTAATACGCTTAAAACCAAGTTCGTGTGTAACGCTCCTCATCCGAGTTTGCGGTATCATGGATACCGAATTCCTGACTGTTACATTAAAAGATCGCCTTTACATGCATTGATATGTTAGGATACGATTGGTTAGTGTAAGATTGGTTAGTATAAGATAGGTTAGCATAAGATAGGTTAGTATAAGATAGGTTAGTATAAGATAGGTTAGCATGAGCTAAGTTAGGATAAGATAGGTTAGGATTAGATAGGTTAGGATAAGATAGGTTAGGTTAGGATTGGATAGGTTAGTATATGTTTTGTTAGGATGGATTAGGTTAGAATATGTTATGTTAGAATTTGTTAGGTAATGTTGACCTAATTATTTTACGTGTCCACCTAGGCTAACGATGACATTGGTTAAAGTTAGGTTAGGAAAGGATAGGTTGGGATAGGTTAAGACATGTTAGGTTAGGATAAATTTGGTTAGTATTGGTTATGACATGATAGGTTAAAATATGTTAGGTTAAGATAGGTTAGGTTAGAATATGTAATGTTAAATTTTTTAAGAAATGTTGAACGAATTTTTTCACAGGTCCACCTAGCTTACTGATGACATTGTCCGTGGAATTTCCACAGGTCCTGCTAGTTTTTATGAATACTTGATCAAAACTGAATGAAAGCACGATCCAGATAATGTTACCTATTTTAAAAATTGCTCACTACAATTGAAGTGTTATATTATAGGATGCTGAAGTTCAATATTCAACTCGAATTTAAAATTCAAGTTGAATATTGAACTTCAGTTTAACCCATCGCGGTCAACGTGTTGAGCTATCGGTAAACACACAAGCCTGAAAATTTCAACCTCAAGCTTAATTTTTTTTCAACTTTGGTGAAAGTCTTCACTTTCTTTCAAATTCTCATCTTGTGAGTTCATTAAAATTGATCAAAAAAGACAGAAATAGACATATCAAAAAATGATTTCAAACTCTACAAAGTCATATTTTACGATCTCATTTCAACATCGTCAATGATGCACTAAAAATAATGCAATAAAAAAACAATAAAGAATGCAAAACAAAATGCGATAAAAACTGTATTAATATCATAAAACACACCCAAATTGCCACCCTGATCCTTCCAAAGACGGATAAGGATGCGTTTCTGATTGGCGGACTGTGAGCATGCGCAGCAGAATAGAAACAGCGCGTCATGCTGCTCTGGCTGTGCAGCAATGAGCTAGACTTAAGCGGCTCATAGACGATCAATTTTATTGTCAATATAATTGACAATGATGAATATTGACAATTTAACTGATCGTCTGTGGGCTTGATTAAAGACCGTCAATTAATTGACTTTGTGGGCAACAAAAAACCTCATCAGTATATTGAGACAATGATATTGACAACTAAATTGATCGTCTGTGGCCCGCTTTACACACTCACATCAATGGCGGAGCAGTGCAATCAATGAGGACGCCTGGAATCTAACTCGGACGTTCGAAGTAACGAGTTTATGCATTCGTTGAAAATATTTTCCCGCAAATTTATAAAATGACGAGAGAAATTTTTTAAGAACAATGCAAAATCAAATAACACACACATTTAAATCTGTAAATTTCGTAGCCTTCCAAAATTCTAATTGGGAAGTAAAAATTTTCGTACAAAATGATAATGAATTTTAAGTGTTCCGCACAACCCAAACCGATCAACGTTCTACAGTATACTAGTTACTAGTATACTGTACTACATGTATGTAGTAACTACATGTAGTATGTAGTAACTAGTACTACAGTACTAGTTAAGCAATTCATTAATTGCTTAACTAGTATCAGCTTTACCGTATTATACTGTAGAACGACGACGAACTTCTGCAATCCATCGTTCCCTCTGTTTGACAATTTCTCAGAATATGAGTCTGTCTTAAATGCCTCGTATTTAGGAGGCATTACCCTCCATCGGTATCAAATATAAGCCGGACTTCTGGACAAGCGTCTGGTATTAGCTCCGTAATTCAGATAAATCGCATTGCCCGAGGGAAGCTGAGCTCACGCCATTCTTTCGGTTAATTTTGTCTTCGTACAAAGTTGAAAGTACACTTTCAATATAATGTGTGCAAGTGAATGGCTTATTGTTGAACGGATACGCTAGAATCGTACAATACGCTAGAAAAAAAAAATTATCTAATGGAATTTAGGTTAAATCAACACTTTTGTTAAAAAATGACGACCGACAGCGATTTGAAAAAACGAGCTAAAAGGTGTACAATGTAAAACCCATTATTCATTTTATACGTATTTAAAGCTTATTTTTTACATTTCACTTCATTAGAAATAAAATAATTATTTAACATAGATGTACTCATCTTTTTGAAGAAATCAAAACGCCACGGTAAAACTCACTCCAGCATGCAAATAAATTTAAAAACACTTCACAAAACCGTTTAAACTTCGGTTTTTCATGGGAACCTACCCTGATAAAGCACGCGCTTCTAAGCCTCCACAGGTCTTGAGAATATTACTTCCACGTGCGCACGTCACTGAAGTTGTTCACTGAATAAACTCTTCTTCGCATAAACACGTACAAGACTCAGACTTGCAGCGGCCGAACCTGTTCTGGGAGGAGCCAGAATGCTACGAAAACGTCACGGAGGTTGGTAGCACTGGAATTGCTGGCCTCCTGATTGGTCCTCATGACAGTGACGTCGAGTTTTGATTTTGCTATGATTTATACTCAACAAATTTTTATCTTGCAAGTTGAATGAGGAAAATATTTCGAGTGCATTAAATGTATCAGTATCGTAAAAGTAGGATATTAATTCATATTCAATCGCAAGAAACAGCGACTATGGCTAAAGCTACTTCAGATATTCATGATAGTACTCTGTACAATTGTGATAGCCTAATAAAGTATTTTCATATTTTCACAGACTACTTATTGGTATGCGAAGTACTTTATTAGACTGATTTGTTCGTAAGGATGAGCTTGGAAGCGGCTCCCTGAGCCACGATTGGTTGAGACCCAGCACCAACATCACAACTTTCTCTTTGATGCAATTGGTGTAGAAACCCAGACAAGAACAGACAGAAATGCTTTCCTAGATTGCTCGTAACCTGCATTCTTGCTGTGATGCATTTCATTCATGACGGTTCACAAACCGGAACGATGAGTTGCGTTTTCAGAATAGCCAGATATTCCAATCATTGAATGAAAAATAAATGGAAATGTTGAGTTTTCGTGGAAGCCTCTTTGAAATGAGGTAGTCATATTTGTGCGAGTGAAATTTGACGTGAGGAAAAGCTCATGATAAAATTAATCTGAACACTCTTTAAGTGATTTCTGATTCATTGCTTCTAGTAAGCCATTGAGGTTTCTTAATCAAGACGTGCTATCGTTAACGAATAGAGTAAAATATTTTCGTTTTTTGTGAGCGGTTTTCGTAACGTAGCAATTTTTTTTAAACATTCCCGACTCGTTAAGCAGAGGGGTTTAAGTCAGTTAAAGAATAATTGATTGATAATTTCCAATTCTCAGCGATTATTTGTTCGTTTTCATTATCCCTTTCTTTTCCTTTCACAAAGACAGTTGAAAGGCTGCCATTGCAGACGGGAAGAACCGAACGTATCACTCAAAGGATGCAGGGGAGACAATGGTACAACGACAGAGCCAACTGAAGGTTAAGAAAAGAAAACTCATTGTAATTTCAATAACAAAACGCGATTGTAAAATACAGCAATTAAAATGATGAACGGAGCTTGGATGACTACGGAACTTAATATTGAAATAGTAATTTTTCCTATGAATTAGGTTCGATTTACGAAGTATACTTTGAGGTTCTGGGTGCGAAAAAATTTCAATCGTTACCGAGATAGACTTTGCATAGATTCTTAAATTTCATGCTCGTTAAAGTCAAGTAACTTGTATATATTTGGCCACCTGTGAGTTCATTCACTAGTGAGAGTTACCATATGGCTACTCATGTCTTAGGGTTGTTCAAATCGATCTAGGAGCGTTTCTCTTTCATTTTTGATGAATTTATCAATACGTATGCTACACCCGTCTTTATTGCAGGTTTGCTTTCACGTCTTAATAGCACACTGCTCTCTCTTCCAGGCCGTGAGTGGCATAATTAAGTTAAGGGAACATCTGTGTAGTCAAGCAGTAGTGTAGTGAACATCACCTATAGCGTAAAAAACATGGTTTCAAAGCCTTTTCTTAGTGCTTGTTAAGGTCTCAACGTTTATTTTAGGATCATTTTACACATGAAAACAGTTAAGCATTTTGAGAGCACTTTGAGTTATTTAATTTGATGAAATTCTCAAGTTATTGAGTCCTGGTGTTAGTAATAAGGCATTTGGAAAATCCAATTCACAAGATGGTATGCATCAGGCTTGATTGGAATAAAACATCTTTTTTTCATCTTTTTGTGCATCCGCACGGGTGTGACCTCAGGGAAGTAGAGCAGCAATATTCTGGAACCACGGGCTCTTTCTGCGGTTTTCAAGAATGTCATACACAGTAGGCTTTTGCGAAATATCAAAGAAAGTTCAAGTTTCTCAAAGATTTCGACGTTAACTTCCAGCATGAACGTCAACAGTTGCATTGATAACTGAGGGACACAAGTGATAGTAGGCACGGAATAGAATTGTACATTTAATGCATGTACATGCCATATTCTAAATGCATGAAGTCTACTCGAATACTTGAGTAAGTACATTTCTCATCAACAACGAGGATACTGAAAATTAAGCACGTATTTGGAGTTTTGAGGAGCAATAAATTTTGCAGACGACACACCCACGACACACTGCCACGACTACCCGCCTGTTTTACATGACGTTCGTAATTAGTCGATACACATTGTAAGGCTTTAAATAATTTAAACCGAAAACCCGAAATTATCAAAACTACATCGAATATGTATAGCGAACTACAAAAACTCTACCGAATATATCCGAAGATTTATACAAAACTACTGAAACTACCCGAGCTGCTGGCTGCAGTCAGATGAATCAGTCAGCTCATGGCCACATTTTACGAGAAACGAGAGCCAAAACGGCCACTACAAAATATATAGACATTTTTTTATGTAAAAATTTACAATACTATTAATTTTGTCAGTCACTTTGACAATATTACGACTAGAGCACCTCCTCGAGATGTTGCAGGTCTTCTGTTTCTTGATTCGTGCGATGTTTTTAAAAATGACCAAGTGAATTTCTCATGGCCACGGCGTTCAAAAAATGGCCAATTTTGTGTAAATTGGCCATGAAATTCAGGCAACCCTGGGTAGCACTGCTACGCTGGCACCACGTCGCAGTGCAACGTCACGCTCACAGCGATGGGTTAAACTGAAGTGCAGGATTCAACTTGAATTTAAATTCATTCGTTTTAAGAAGTTTTGAAAACAGCAAGCATTAACTGCGTCCAGTTAATACCAATAATTTTAAAAGATTGTTGAAAATTTTCAAACCACCCATCGATGGGTCGTTTCGCAGCAGGAAGAACTTAAACATGACCCATCGATGGATCGCATCATAAGTAGCGGGTTAACCCTACGCAGCGGTATAATTAATTCAACCTCGCAGTGCAACGTTAATCCTACGCAGCGGTATCACATTAATTCAACATCGCAGTGCAACGTTAATCCTACGAAGCGGTATCACATTAATTCAACATCGCAGTGCAACGTTAATCCTACGCAGCGGTATCACATTAATTCAACATCGCAGTGCAACGTTAATCCTACGCAGCGGTATCACATTAATTCAACCTCGCAGTGCAACGTTAATCCTACGCAGCGGTATCACATTAATTCAACATAGCAGTGCAACGTTAATCCTACGCAGCGGTATCACATTAATTCAACATCGCAGTGCAACGTTAATCCTACGCAGCGGTATCACATTAATTCAACATCGCAGTGCAACGCTGATCTAACGTCGCAGTGCAATGTTGATATTCCACATAGCTGTGCAACACAATACTACATTTTCATCAGTGTAAAGTTAAACCATGAATGGGAGAACACTGGGAAGCCTCTTTTGCTTCGCTCTCAACTCTTACTTCCACGACAATTTTGGTTCCCACGAAACGATAATACACACACGTATCTCGAAACATCTTTATTAATTTCATGGAAAAACTACGTTAATAATTATCTATTGGAATGAAAAAAGAATGAAAATTAGTACAAAAGTTCTTTCTCCGTCAGCATAATATTCTACTACGAATATGCATCTAATTACAAAAATTAAAACGCACGTATTTTACGCCGTTGTGGTATTGCTTAAATTGTGACTAAGCTAAGATACAACTTAGTTTACAAGTAACTTGGCCCTCAGATCTTTACAGTTAATATTAGTTCACTTACGCACTATTCAGTACAGCAGCTACTATCCCTAAGCTCAAAAAAGCCTACCACCTTCAGTACATCTGTTTATTTTAACATCTAGAAAACTGAACGATTCATTCGAAAGGCATGATATATCACAGCTGTCACTTGGTACAGGGAAGCTTATCTCCTATAATTATACTATTGTATTCGTATTAAGTGTGAGTCATGTGACGTTTAGTTGCCCCGCTGATAAAGAATTGAACATCT
This sequence comes from Platorchestia sp. MABIK, assembly GCA_014220935.1. Classification (NCBI taxonomy): domain Eukaryota; kingdom Metazoa; phylum Arthropoda; class Malacostraca; order Amphipoda; family Talitridae; genus Platorchestia; species Platorchestia sp. MABIK. The sequence goes on along the minus strand of JACJUY010001180.1, from coordinate 145,403 downwards.
CGAAGAATGAACGATTCATTTGAAAGGCATTATACGAACTACATATATCACAGCTGTCACTTGGTACAGGGAAGCTTATCTCCATAATTAAACTATAGTATTGATGTTAAGTGTGGGTCACGTATCGTTTAGTTGCTCCATTGATGAAGAAATTACTAGCATAAAACGCAGGAATGCATATCATTTTCTCTGCAATTCGCTTTCTTCGAGTTGATGAACCAATAACCCAATATTAATAAGCAATACCTCAATTGCACGATCAGCAGAAGTTGAATTTTTGTCGTATAAGGTATTATACAAGGTTAGTATTAAATTTATGAATATCAGGTTAGTATTAAATTTGTTTGTTCAAAAGCTTAAAAATATCTACTGCATGGTCCACCCCGGCGCACCATGGGATCAATAACACATTTCCGTCACATTTTTCAGTTAAGTAAACATGCATGGGCACGTATTTCATCCTTAAGTTTACAAAACAAATTTGCATATCCTGAGCTATTTGTCGCGTATTTTGGGACCTCATCAGCTTTTGAAGACGGTCTTCGAAAGCAACTTTCTTAGAGAGGACTTTCTAATTTCCCTTTAACGCTCCCGCAGAGCCTGTCTAGCGGTTACTCGGCCTATTTTTCTTTTGTTCCTTCCTTGCAACGAGGAAGTTCGCTCAGGACAACTGTTTTGTGCGTGTTGGTACGTAGGTCACCAAACTCAGTAATGTTTTGAGCTGGACTATCGGAAGATTGGCACGCAGTTCCGCAATTCCGCTAATTGAAAGGTGGTCGAGTTGATGGAACAAGAGTCACCTGACAGAGTAGTGATCAAGGGTTGGAAAAATTTAAACACAGATCGTCAAATTGAGGCGTGTGGAATTGTAGAAATTTGGGCCAGGGAATCAGAATTAAAACAAAAAATAAATTTTCAAAGAAGTTAAAATACATTTAGAACAACAAAGAAAACTTTCCCAGCAAGCCAAGCCGAGAGGCATGTAGATCTGACACTTTCCAGGCATGGCAGCGAGAGAACTAGGATGCAACGTCTCTTATGCATTAGCTACACCTCAAGTAAAAGGGCCACTCGTCTAAACGTCTCATACACACCAGTCTACGAGGAAGGAATGATGAGGAGATTTATATAGCTAATCACAAAATATCACTTTAGCTTCAAATGCGATCAGTCAGGGCAGAGGGCATGTTGTGAAAATGATTCTTTAACAATAAAAGGAAGCATTGAATAAGAAATAATAAGTATATGTAAGTATTTAATGAGGACAAGTATCGAACACGGACGAGTCTTGATCATCACACTTGCCTGGGTGTTTTCAAAATTAACCTTGTATTGTCGATGATATACTGTATGTACATTCCGAAAGAATAGGACGAATTCAATGGTGAATGGCTTTTCTCTAATGAAATACTGGAATATTTTAGCACTAATAAATGACAATAATTTCTAGAAAGATTATATTAAATTATTACCTATAGCTAACCACTGTAAAATGTTTTTGTATGGATAAAAAATTTCTGAAGTTATAAAAAAACAGGCTTTTGACAGATCTTTCAGGGATCTTAAGACTCAAGACCTACAGATGGGTAATTTCCTTCACGTAACTCAACCATTTTTTAATTTTTAAGTTTTCAGGCGGAAAATGAAAGGTTTTTAAATTTTTTCTTCTTAGCTGAAATTCTCCTTTTTGAAAATTCTTACTCTAGAATATATATGATAATACATACCAATTATCTCCGTTGTTGGAAGCGTGAACAGATATGAAACTCTGTGCTAAAATGTACGAAATGTCGCAGTTCAGGTTCTGCTTTAATTAACTTCCACTTACTGTTGTCCTATGATCAATATTCTTTCGTTCCATGACTACAGAAGAATACATGTGCAAAAGTACAAACTGGCATTCGAGGGAAAGTGCTTTCATTTTCTATCACAGATTGCGGGACCGGAGTGCAGGAGTCAGAACAATTATATGGCTTTCGTTACGCCCACCACGCCGGTATATCACATCGCAGCGGTCACCCGCATATCATCGCGCCTGTCTTGGGTGCGTCTCCTGCCCGCACCGAACTAAAGAGCACTCGCGCCCTTGTCTTATCAGAACAGTCCCGGGCTTTGAAAAATGTCAGTCCTTTCACCTTCAGATTGAGGGTAACATGGCTTCTGCTAAAAATGTGAGTGCGGATGTAAATTGATGCAGCTGCGAAATAAATGTTGTAGTTTTCAAAATGAATTGGATATTTTTTCGGGTATTTTCTAGCCTGAGTACGTATAAGGTGAATGGCTTTATTAAAATGTAATTTTCCTTTTTCTGTTAATTTTTTGTATCAAATATTGAGCTAAAGTAGACAATACAAGTAAATGTTAGCTCCCGTGTGTGTTTTCGTCTGTAATTTTAGTTCTTTCCTCAACACACACTTTGTCTCCACAAACTCTAACTAGGAGCCGGTATGTCATATGAACTTTTCAATTCCAGGATAAATTGTGCCTAACTCACAATGTATTCTTCGAGAAGAGGTGAGAAAATTCAAACATACTGTAAATTCAAATTCGCTTTGAAAATGAATTTGAAAATCAGGAACTTCGCTCGGTTTTACTCGAATGCCACCAAAGTGATAAACCGTAAACCCTTATCTAAATATTCCGCACGTTTCCCCTAAAAGTCTTTGATTAATAATTGTCATGTAATTTGCTGCTTTAAACTCCAGTTTTCAAACGTTTTTCGAACACGGTTCTATTGCGTTTGGTTCTGGACAAGCTGTGAAGTACTTGCGAATACTTTCCTCGTATTTATTCCATCCCGCTAAAAGGAAAAATAAATAATTCACGTTCACAAAAATGATCCGCTCCCGCTAGAAGAAAAAAAAACACTTTGAAAAAATTACTAAACTTATCACAAAGGATGAAGGGACAGTCGAAAAAAATCAAGTACGGTGGCTGTACAGCACTTCTGGCACATGCATGAAATGTTCTCACAGGGGAATTATTTGACACTCATGAAATTGTTTCAAAAATAGATTTCTTGTAGATATTTTATTGTAAGACCCTGTAAAGTTCTAATAAATATGATTTCGATATTAACAGTGTTCTTCGTTTATAACTTTTTAAAATTTCTCTTCTCTCATAAGGGCCAGGGGTTTGTGAGAAGAGCTCGAGAAGAATATTTAACTTCTTCCCATCCTATATTTTTTTTTAAATTACGAGACACGTTTACACGACCTGCCGCCATCGAGTAAGACATTGTACGCTTGCCGTTGATCTGAATCCTTCACCTTGACTAATAATTATTTCTGCGTAAGAGACAGCAAAACTTATCTCATTGTAATGATGCCTCTCACAGTGATATTGATAATCAGAGTTGCACTCGTATAGTGCAGGAGGTAGGAGGGAGAGAATCGCGAGACGCTGTTTTCTGAACTGTGACTCTGTACAGTTCAATGCAATGCAACACGGCCTACGGCAGTCCAGTTGTGCTCTGATAATTTAATTATCAGTACGAAATTTAATTTACTGGTAATTTAATTATCAGCGAGGCTTGACCCAACACGACTCAACTCATCCCCTCCAAAGCTCGATGCAAGCATGACAAAAGACATGTTTTAATATGGTAGCATCTACTATTAATGCTGTATGTGCTCTCCTGCGGAGTTAATCGTATATTCACGATGCTGTCACCTGTCATTGTCACATTGAACATCAGCTGCTAACGTCAGATCAAAAGCGATATCAAATATGTTTGACCTTTTTTAATCACATCATCATTAACTAAATCACGCAGAGAGAAATCAAACAAAAACAGGTCGCCCAAATAGGTTTTTAGGGAAATTTTAAAAATTTAATTGAGTGAATTTGTAAAGAATTTACCCTAGTAGATGTAGAGCACATTCTTTTGTTAGTCCTTTCATTAGAATTCAATTCTAGGTCAAGTATTTTATTGTAGAAAACACGTTCAAAATTTTATAGATTTTTTTTAAATGAGTTGTATCTTTAAATACCCTCGAACGAGCATGTCAAAGCAACTTCTGAGATGAACTACAGAATCGTTATCAATATCCATTCAAATGAGAAGGCTGAGCAATTTTTCGCACGTTGCTGGCGGAGTCCGCACACCGCAGTCCATGACAAACCAAAGCAAGCACTAAAATTTTTTATGAAATCTTGCCTTAAAAAGTCAAAAAGTGAGTTTGGTGCAGTTTCTCTTGATCTACATTGGACGTCATAGGTTCAAGCCACGTGAAAGAAAAATTAAGAAAGTGTAAATATTTTCAATTCTTCAACTGGATTTACAAATTGATAGACTGGTTCTGTAATTTCAAACCGGACACAGATGACTATGTGTGAGAGGCCAAACCTATAATTGAAGGAAATAGTTTTGAAAAGCTTCAAATTGACCATTAACATTAAACTCGAATAAAAATCTCTGATGTAATTTTTCTAAGAAAATTAATAATAACTTTCGAGGGTATTCTTACCTGTTTTATTCAGTTCACATCGCCTGCTTCGAATGTGAAGTTTCGTAAGTTCTAGAAGTGTCAGAAAGTTCTTCTACACGAGAAAATTTGTTTCAAATATCATACTGAAGTAAATTAAAGTAAATTAACTTAATGAAATAAATGTTACTTCATAGTTCAAGTAATAGTATAGAAAACAATACAACCCATGAGTGAAAATGAAGGAATTGCAAAGAAATCGATGTTGGGTGTAAAATGACTGGTTCGTCATTAAGAATCATTTTGCATCTTTGCCGGGTCCTGTTGTATATATTTTTATACTTTTAGCATCAAGTTAACTTGCAGTATTTTTTGCGGTAACCAAATATTTAACGAGTTTCAATTACGCTTGTTTCGTATAAATGTTAGTTCTTTTAAGACTTCTGAGTTCTGCAGCTTGATGGCTTTCACATCTCATTCAAAGTAAATTGGCACATCCGGCTAGGTGATCGTTTCAATGTATTTCATTAAAAAAAAGCATAATTCAATCAGCATGGAGGACAAATAGGATAAATTTGAACTCTTTACCGGTATGGAAAAGCCCACACTCAAACCCACATCTGTACTTTCCCCCACCAAGCTTTCTACTTTAGCCTGTAGACAGCTACGCTAGGCATCGTGAAGGGTGAGAGTTTCATGATCAACAACCTGCATAGACCTGCACCAATACACGACGAGGTATCTGTGCTAAACTTGCATAGCAATGGCAGAGACTACAAGCGTGTCTTCAGCAATGTGAGAGCGCATGCGTGTGGGTGAGTGATGACCCGCGGTTGCAGCTTGCGACGAGCGTTCCATCTTAACGAAAGAAAGATTAACTTTTGCAATTAAAATTTACAAGTTAAATTCGTGGAGAAATTTGTACACCCAGCGTCCAACATGTATGGTGATCTGTGAAGTTAACTTGCGTCAAAATGGTCCTGAAGTAAGAACAAAAACTGTACGAGGACTTGAGGATGCATAAGACAGTTTTTTTGCGTTTATCAGACTAGTTCGAGCCAAAATGTTCAAGTTTAGTTGATATTTTTGAAGTGTGTGTTGAGGATACGAATTCCCGATTTAGTTTTACAATCCGTCAATCAAGTCTAAGAAAAGCTGCGTTGGACACCCCATCACTGGCAACTACCCTCCCTCAGGCCACAAATTCAGGCTATATGGCCGGCCGACATGCGTCTGGCAATCTTCCTGCATAGGTTCTGCAATTTCCAATTCATGTAGGCAATTAGTAGACGTCCTGTTAGTAGACGTCGCAATTCGTAGACGTCACTTTCCTGTGAAGGACCAAAAACCGAGAAAATAATTTCGCAAACAAGTCAAATTTTCATGCTCTCCAGAAAATCAGAGAAAAATATTACAGTGAAAATTTCGTGCTTAATGTAATCATAGGGAATATAAGCCTTACAGTTATAAAATTTTAAGAAAGCTACATCGACAGCAATATTTTGTAATACCTTTTCAGAAATTTTACAAGAAATTATTCATAACTCTGCACGCAACCGGATATTTGATTACTAATAAGTAATTACTCTGGCCTAAGGCTGAGGGAAGTAAGCATCAATTTTTTTCTTGAAAATGAGTTTGGGTTAATTGAGGACGGTATAAATTCAAAAAGTTCTTGCATTTTGAGCAGGCGAAAATTCTTATGAATTCTTGAGAAGTATTGTTGAATGACATAACAAATGGTTGAGTGGCGTAGTAGGTAACATGTAACGATAAATGGAAACCAAAATCTTAGCTGATACTAACATATTGCAATGTCCCATTGTCTGTGAAGAAGAAAGAAAACGTCATCAATAACCGGATTGCCGTGAACACAAACTTGTTTGACTGCAGAGAATAGAAGAAAGTACGTCATTTCAAATTCTACTCTTTCATCATCAACTTGTCATGAACGCGTCTTTCGACGCGAAAAACGAGAGAAAACTGATGAATGATGTTCGTCATTCATGTTTAGTCTGAAACAAAACAGCACAACTAACTACGGTCTACAAAACCTTCCACCCCTGAAAAGAAATATACGAGCCATGGGCCGGTTCTTATGACCGTATCATCGAAGCAAGAATTCACGAGACCGTAAGAATTACGTAATAAAACCAAGGTAGCTCAGGAAGCGCGGCTTCGCTGGTCGCAAAGAACCGGACATTAGAGGCGGCACACACGCGTCGGTACCACAGATATACGGCCGTGGTCATGTCAGACCTCTGAGGAAGCGGCTGGGTCACTTCGTGGCCGGTGCGGGTCTGGCTAGAGCATCAGAAATTAAAGGGGCGGCCTGAGGTATTCAAGGGATGCGAATGTTCTGAAATATGTTCATGTCATGGAATGGTGTGATACTCTCACACTCTCACTGATGCAACAGTTCATTGTGCTGAAAGTGTAATCTCAATGACATGCACGCGGAAGATTAAAAATTACGAATGTTGAGCAAAAATGCTATAACTGAATGTGAATGACTTAAAAACTTTTGTTCATTAAACAGCAAGTGTAATTTTTTTAACATGTAATACTTTTTCGTAACCTATTGCTTATTACGACATTAACATAAGCACTTCAAAATTCCCTGATAGGGCTAATGTTGTGCATGAAATTTTTTAATAACTTCAAAACACTATATGTGAAGTGGCATGCACGAGGAAAGGATTTTTAGTATTAAACTAAATATAATCTATAGCGTCGACAGATGAGCTGGACGATTGCACTGATTTAAAACTACTGAACTTGAGAAATAAAGAGACTTAACAAATAACGCCTCACACAATAGTGAATTAATATAAACATCATGAATGTGTAACTTCCTATCTTACAATTTTTTGCTCAAGTGTTGATTTAGTAAATAATTATTAAACCTAAATAACTACAGAATTTTGAGTTTCACACTAGATCAATTCCGTACAGAAGTATGGAGTACTATTAAAAAAATTAAAAAGTGAAGATTACGAAAAAAGTAGACGTATTCAAAAGTTATTTTCATACATTATACAGAAAATACTTTGTTTTCAAGTTCCATTTTTTCAGGCGAATTCGATACAGCGTATGGACAAATCGGAAAAATTTCTTCATAGAGTTTTTACGCTACTAATTTCTGATTTAATTAGGTTCATATTTTTACCCATAGACCACAAATACAATAACGATTATCATTTTCCTTGAAGTGATTATTGGAAAATCTAGCGTTTACTTTGTCACAAATTCCTTTGTGTAACTCTAAGGTTGCGCTCCTGCATGCTTGTTATACACGAGACATCGAGACCGTTCAAAATGTGCCTCTGTTTCGAACGGCCTGAGTGAACTAGAAGCTGGGGCCACCGTGCGCTGTGTCAAGCTACAGTTGGACGGGTGGCTGGTGGTCGTAACCCAGCGAGTGGCGGTGACCGGCCTGCGAGGTCTTGCAGTTATGAGCTTCAGAGCGGTCAAATATTAATGAACCGTACACACGTGACCTCATGTAACGTCTCCTCTACATTCAGCAAGGACGGGAATGAACACTGCACAGGGAGTAATTTGGAATGTTCTCATTTTATGCTCAAGTTTCAGTTCATTTACACTCCATGTTTATTTTTGTCAAACAAATGTAAAAAAAATATTGGTGGACGATTAAGTTTTTTGGTCCGAAAATGCTCTATGTATGGAATGTAACTGTGTCACTGAAGTTGATGATTCTCAAAAGATCGTATGCTACTTTAAATTAATCGGCAAAGATGCAATGTTATTCGTTGTAAATGAGAGGATGGTGTCTGTTGTGTCCAACGTCAAAATACAATACATAAGCAATTTCTGGGACTTGACGCATTGATTCCCGGGATCTAGAGTTGTTAAACAAACTATCCAGAAAACCATAGTCTCAGCTGGGATTTACTTGCTGCGCTTAAGAACTGAGCCACTTTTACCTTTTACGTGGAACAACATTCTAAAAGATCTGATTTTCATAGATTTGACAGAGCACAGCTCCAAATTCTCCTCTTTCTACACGTAAGTAGTAGAATGTAAACACGAAACTTTTATTTACATAAATTTCAAGCCACAAAATCAACTTTTTTAGGCTCGAAAGTTATTTTTATTCAAACTGGTTTGTGAACGCACATCTTCTGAGAGCCAGGCTTTCTAGTTATCTGAGATAAGCCAAGTGTTGCCCTTCTAGTAAAAAGTTCACCCAGACTCGTAAAATCGGTACTTACTACGAAAGTATTTCAGAGAAGAAACGTCTTGATTCGAGTAAAGTAAATATTTTATCATAGTTCATTAAAACCGTTCAGCTGCTTACAGGTATTTTTGAACTAAACATGACGAACAAATATTTCTATGATATATGAATACCGGGTGTCCTAGGAAGGATGTTAGATATGAACTTTTATAATTCAAAACTAATTTCGGATTGGCTAAAACGCTTCGTGATGCAACGCTCGTTAGATACTTTATAATTTTTCAAACTTAGTATGACAAATAACATTTGCCCAAGAAACTAATCACTGGAAGTATCGTCAGCAAGTATTTAACGTCTTAAAAAAAATTCTATCATTTTTGACATGGCGTTGCCTTCTATGTTCCATATTTGGTCTTGAATGTTCTTTTTAACACGTTCACTGCCATTATTGAATTACCATTATTTAACGTTTACTGTACGCAGAGCTTGAAATTAAAACAGAATTAAAACAGGATAAAGGCTACCACTTTAAGTTAAACAAATAAATGAGTTCTCCACCCCCTAAAATGACAGCGCTGCACCGACTCATTCTATTCTGATGGGTGTGAGGATGCCAATTATGGTGACTTCAGCCCACGAACGCATCAATTCAGCGATTGTGTTGGGTTTCTTAATGAATACTTTTTCCTTGTGGTATTCCCAGTGAGAAAAGTTGAGTTTCGTTGGGGGATATGGGACGTAGGAAGCCTAAAAACCAAGTTTTGTGGAAATAATTTATTTAAAAAAATTTATTGCGTCTTTAATGGATGTTGTAACTGTAGAAAGTATAGTTTATAATAAACTAAGCGCAATGGCTGACATTAAGAAAGACATCTTATGGTAAATCATCGACAGCAACACCAAAAATAAATTTGTAGAAATTTTGGAACAAAATTAGGAATGTACATTGAGAGAAAAGACAATACTTATCAGAGACTCTCTTCCTTGAATAATTATTATTTATGTGGAGAACTTAAAGTCGTGAACCTAGTAATAATCCTGAGACACTGTTTTTCATTTCATTCGCAATCCCTCTGGCATTATTATTGTTTCTTCCAGCATCTGTTCTGGGGTATTCTGTCCTTGGAAAGTGTTTCACCTCATGCTAGGGTTATAGTTATTGCAAAAATGTTTTTACGTTTGTGACGCTTCTAGCATAATAAGACAGTAAAAAACGCATTGTGTGTTTTAAATCGCAGAGATAATTTCCATAAAAAATGACAAGTGTATTCTGCATAACACTGACGCACTACCTTTCTAATGCTGACTCATTACAATTTGTATTTTGAAAAGTATAACTGCAATCCGTCTTTCATTGTAAAAAAGTGAATAAAATTCCCTCCTCTCTTCCTCTCTGATCTTTCCTCTCCCATTCACTGAGAGGCGTTCTCATACGCGATGGCCTTGGCAAGAAAAGTGAGCAAACAAAGATGCCAACGAAAGCCACCGAACAGGATCCAGGAGGAAGGGAAAGTTTAATTTGCTCTAGTTGTGGTTCGAGGCCATCATATTTACACGCAGGTAATTCCATTCAGCGACAACACTACGGAGAGACCTGCATCTGCTCCGCTAAATTGACATGCATTCTTATCAGTCAAGTGAACAGGAAAAGAGGCTGGCATTTTTGGCTCATCAGCGCTCATGCTCTTAGTCGCTATTTGTGAGTCTGTGTAGCTCAAAATAATGTGATTGCCTTTTCCTGTTAAATGTAATCTTCACTCACTCGTTTACAATTGATTCCCGAAAATATATGATGGTAAATTAGACACCGATTTCTGTGATACGTGTCAACTATAGACTTACACTGCATTAATTCACGTTTAAAGAACACTCTGAAGAGTTTTCGCAAATGATCACGTATCATACTTACCTCTCACACTTACTTCTCGCGCCGGCGTTTGTTCAGAAAGAGGCTGAGACCGAGCAATGACGGTGCGCTGGCAGCATTACCTCTGGTTATTTGATTGATGGGTGTCTTCATTACTGGTTAGAGAGTTGCGCTCGGTGAGATGCAGGGAATTCTTCGCTAATTTGCTGAGAATCAGAGCAGGCTTCTGGCCTGCCAAGTACGACGCTAAGTTAAACACATCTACCTATGCACATGCCTGTGTAAACGTCTAAACTCATTGTTTTCATTTTTTTTAGAGAGGGTGTTTGGAATAATGAAAGTTTTGTTTGTATCTGAATTATCACTTTAATGTTTCAGTGAGATACACCTGCAACACATCACAAGGGTCAAAACTGTAATCTTATTTTCCGCAACACCAAATTAAATTCAGATGATGACACCGACCTTCGCTATTCGCCGGAAGTAGTTTCCAGGAGCTGTAGTCACTGAAGTTAGTTTGTAAACTTGTGATTCGACGAAATATTGAGACTTTGGGCTTGTTGTTAGCTTAATTCGTATAGCGCTTAATTTTCAAGTGTTACATTTCTTTTTACCGATTTCGTGAGTAGGCGTCCAGATATTTTCATGCTTTGAAACGGAGCTATGTAGATTAAAGTGCTATTTATTGATCACTACTGCTTCTGGATCGGTCATTTTTTGCCTGGAGATGCAACAGACCCCAGATTTTGGACTAAACCGCACGGGAAGACTGAAGACTTCTTTGAGAAACAATGCATGAAGATTAATTTTAAAATATGGTAATTGCTTATGCGTTGTGTGATTTTTTAAAAATAATTGAATAAGATGTTTCTTGATTCAATGAAATTTAAAATCAAAGATACATATTAAATTACAGACTTATTGAAAAACACGTTAAAAACTACTATTAAATTTCTGCGTTTGATTCACTTTCTGTGTTCGACTCCAGCTAAGAAAATTTCCTACATAATACCTCAAGCATGTACGTGCAATCTTGAACATAAGCTGAAACTTCAGAGGTTGCATCATGGTTTCCTTAACATCAGATCTGCCTCAACAGAACATCATGTATAAATAATGAGGAGTATAACAAACATTAGAGATCTGCTATAGTAGGGAAAATGTTTGTAAAATTCAATGCTGTTCAGGGATTTTAGAAACTCACCCAATGTTTGACTTTAAGTCCGACATGTTTTTCACTCTATCATAATGTAGAGTTGGTATCTAAAGAAATGGCTCGAATCGATAAATCCCCTTTATTAGCCCTAAATATATACAGTAAATTAGACCTTGAAATTTTAATAACCTACTTCATTAGTTTAATCATTGTTAAACGTTAATTAAGACCTTTAGTGTTTTTTAGGAAGTGAATCAAATCATTTTTCGTAAGTAATACTAAGAAAAATTTTGCACGCTTGATGTAGAGAGTGAGAAAGAAAGCGACGCACAGGAAGTACACAGCTGCAGGCATGTTTTCTGAATGTCTTCTGGAAAGTGTGAGTGTGTGAGTGTGTGTGTAGCGTGTGCTCTAGTCTGCGCTGCAAATATAAAGAGATCCTTGGCAGAAAGGGAAATTCCGCGAAGACTGTAATGTTTTGATTTTAGTGTATGTTTTCAGATTTTTTATTGTTCAATGTCAATGATTGTTTTGAACTTTTACTTGTTATTGGCTGTTAGAGTAGTTTTTATATTCAGTTATAGTAGTGCAGCCATAAATATTTCGAAGATACTGTACCTGCATATAGAGGCGCCTAAGCCGCAGATTAGTCTTCGCCAAATTAAATTTGAATTTGCGTCTTAATTTTACAACTTAAGCTACTGAATTGTAACTCAGAGTTATTCTGTACTTGCAGATACCCTGCCGGGCATAAATAAACCATATCTCTTCGGCTACTTACAGATCAAAATATACAGGCGGCTAATAGGTGGACGCGGAGTGACTCGGACTCACTCTTACATTGCACTCAAACACATTCTACACAAGGAAATTTATTTTCTCACCTCACACTCGCCCGCGCAAACATTTCACACTAGATAGAATGCGTTGATGTCAGTGACTTTCTTACGTCGGCTCGTCAGCTCAGCAGTATCGTTGCCTCCAAAGTTACGGGTCTGTAACATCTCAACCTGGCGTACAAAATGACCCTTAGCTCAGTACAGGGATCAGAAACGTCTGTTTATTTGAAATATTACTAACCTATCCCATGAATTTCCATTATTCAAAATCATTGAGGGTTTGAAAAGGAATCTATTCATTAAGAGATTCAATGTATTTTGAAATTCATGATTGGACCATAGAAAACTTTTTGTCTCTTTCGTAGTGTAGCTGAGGAAAGTTTGGATTATACAAGCACATTCGCCAATTTGATGAGAGACAGACGAGGGTAAATCAGAACTTTTGAGGGCAAATCAGCGAAAGTTCGGGAAAATCTTTGAAGACGATTTATGCTTCAAGTAAATTTTTACATGAGTTATACATGCAAATAGTATTTAAATTAATTGATAAGTATATATACTTTGAAAACGATCTAAAAATATTCCCATATTCACTACAAATAAGACAACGCGTGATTTAACGCATATTTTTAAATTTTCCATTTCAGGCAAATAAAATTTTTTTACCTTTCTACTTCATCGTAAGTCGCCTTGTTTAAAACTAGACGTCACGAATGAAACTAGAACGGTCATCTGCACGAACAGCATTCTCATTTAGGAGAATTTCACCTCATCTGGTTCTCTTGCTTACTCTCACACGGGATTAAATTACGAGCAGAAAATTGGCTCGCGTGCAATAAACATGTTTCTACGCACAAGACGCGCCTCGCGGAAGAGAGCGCTGGCATATAAGCAGCAACTTTCACTGCGTCACAATTTAAAGCTGGTCGTTTTCAGCAAATTTGCTAAGATATCAACAAAAACTTGCTCGACATCAATACTAAAGATATAGTTTACGAAATTTGAGCATTTTCTACGGCTTAGTATGATGTTTTACATAGGAAAACTGATTTAATGTTTCGTATAAATAGGAATTGGATGGAATTTAATGAAACTGTTTCTGTTTCTTAATCTTTCGTTTGTCTAACTGTCAATTTTAGGTTAGTTCAGAAGTTCTGTTAAATTTGTGCGAAAAACTATTCCTCTCAAACTCGTCTTACTTGTTTTCGTCTCAGAAACTTCTTTACATTTTTAGCAACATAGTTCTGTGACCCAGTGCTCCTCTGAATCCTTCTAGCGAAGATTCACCATTGATTTAAAGCATCAATTACCCGATGATCTTACTGCCTGAAATGGAGCGTAATGAATGAAACGTCACAATTATTTGAGGCAAAACACAGCCAACATATGGCGCGGTGCTACCGGTAGCTTCCGTGATCGCGGCGCGGTGCAGCGATCCTGCTCCGGCCGTGAGAACTGGCACGCAGGACACGGAGAGAGTCCGGCATGGCCTTAGGACACCCCGAAACAAACATGAAAGTGCACCTACCAATTTGATTCTACTGCTATTAGGATTAATTTTGCACCTTCTAATCTATTGCTATTGGGATTAATTTATGATGGAGTCATTTCAGGGACTTGTATTTTACCGTGGTGTTAGCACGCACCTTCCAATCTGATTCTATTGATATTGGGATTAATTTTGCACCTTCTAATCTACTGCCGTTGGGATTAATTTTGCACCTTCTAATCTACTGCCGTTGGGATTAATTTTGCACCTTCTAATCTATTGCTATTGGGATTAATTTATGGTAGAGTCATTTCAGGGACTTGTATTTCACTGCGATGTTAGTACAAGAATGGTGAAAATAACAGAGACTGCTGATAATTATTTGAGCTGAGAAGCAACAGAATTAATTAGGGCGGTGGAATTAGAATTTGAAAGCAATGGGGCTCAACCCATTTATTGCACTTCTATAAGGGGAAGAGAAATCAGTTAAAAAACTACTGGTGCTAGTATAGTTTAGCTCGACGAATGCTGGTGAATATTTTCAAATTTTGAATCACGTAGGAAAAACGTTCGGCTTCACTCAACTCTAAATGCATGCAAGCACTTGGTTATTCGAAATTTATAGCCACTTTAATGGGAATCATTTATGCACAGAAACGTCAATTTGGGCTTGAGAGACCGAACTTCTGATACTTCCTATGAGAATGTAATGAATTTCTAAGAAAGAACAAGTGTCTCGATGCAAAACAAATGCCATCCAAGTACTTTGTGCTATAGTTGTCGTTTTCAATGGTTAACTTACTCGTCTCTATATTTGACATCTGGGATCTAAATAAAATGCGAGTAAACTAGCGAATGTTAGTTTTGAGTATAATGTTCTTTGTAAAATTACGAATCTTTGGTAAGAACTGCTATATTTGTTATTTAATTTAGGAACAAATAGTTTTACAACAAAATGTAAATACTTGCATTGCAGGCCGTACGCACATGCGTATAACAATTAGAATGGGTTGAGGCTGTAACCATGACTCTGTTTTGCTAATCCTTCCCATTCCATTTATTGGAGGATTCTGCAAGTGATTAACAACTCAAATGATTTCGACTGTGGAATTTTATTATTAGAAATTAAAGGGATGACCCAGAAAAATGAATTATCTTTTAAGGATAATATGAATTTCAGTACGTCGTTTAGAATGAAATATCAGATTAGGTTCTTTTCTCGTAAACAAAATTGGACTTTTCATTCTCATATGAGATCTAATGAAAACATGAGTGAACTATTGAAAATTGCGAGTGGAAAATTTTCAATAGTGCAAGAAATTTTTGATATAAACTTAGTATGAGCTCAATTTGTTATTACACTGTTATTTACATACCATTAAAATAAAAATATTTAAATTTTTTTTGCATACATTTTCATTGCGATGTGAATCATGAAATTTTTACAATTTTAGAAGTAAAGAATAGTTGTCTTAGCAATTAGCCCAATGACGGCAAAAAAATTATTCTAACAATCAAGGTGTGGTATTAACCGACAGTTTTGATTTTTAGAAACTTGACTTTCGATAATTCTGACTGATCTAATTTGGAAAAAACTCCATAGTGATTCTAAAACTTTCTATCAATTTAAACCAAACCATCACGTAGTCAAACGCACCTATTTTTCCGAATGTTTAACTCTACAGTGAGGAGCGTTTTATTGCTGTATGGAAGCCTGTAGTTTACGTGGTGAGCTTGAATAGTAAGCAAAAAATTTAAATAGAAACATAAAAATATATTTTCCAATGCTAGACATGTTCGTTGATATCAGTAAACTGATCGCAGTAAATCCTGATCTGGGGCCAAATTCAGAATAACAGATTTGTCATTTTTTGTGGACACCGCATTTTCGTCCGTGTTCTCACATTTTCCAATGAAACTCTTACTGTCAGTAAATTGAATGTAATTCTGATTCAGAAACAACTATGCCTCTCCTCCGATAGAGGGTCGGTAAACCACTGTCTTATAAATTTATTTGAAAGAGAAATAAATTCAGAAAAACACGTACATTCTCAGTCCCCGCACTTCAGAACCGATAATTAAAAGTTCGCGTGATCACAGTCTTGTGGCATTTCAGCCTTTTTTCCTTCCAAAATTACTAAATCTGACTTCATTTCAAACGAAATTGTCTGATAAAATCATTCAGCTTCTGACAGCCCTTCAAGGTTACAAGCTGCTGCTGATTTTCATTTCGACCAATAGCAAATTGGCTCCACGACTATTTTAAACTTGTTCAATTTTGAAATTATTCTTTGGCAAGTGTCAATTTTACTTCGATGTTTTTCTGCGAAATTAATTGAGGCAACATAAGTTCCATCTTCTGATCTTTACTCTTCAATAGGCGGCAAGACGAGGAGTTCAAATGTGTTCTTGTGTGGAGACAAGAGCAGATCACAGTTTAAAAAATATGACTCTTCCCCATACAAGGGCGGGCGTGTCGGGCACTTTGGATTCAGTTTTTGTTGGCACCCGTGGTTTCACTCCGTTGGTTTCACTTTCAATAATGATCTCATAAAGAGGCTGAAGTTCTCCATCAATACCACTCTTTTCTAACACGATAAACTGGATGAAATAGTACGATTTGTTGCTGATCTATCTTATTTATTTTATTCTCGGTGAAAATCAAAACATTGCTCCTGAAAGGACTTTAACATTCAATGGGATAGTTACCAGCTCTAATGGAAGGTGTGAGGAATGAAGTAATTTTTATCAATTTCTGCAAACTTAAGCATGAGGGCAGATACTATTTCGTGTCCAGGAATCCTGATTTTGCTGTGAATAAGCTAGGAGTTCACGCTTTCAGGGCCAAAATCTGAAAACCGTCCACATCTAGACGTTTCTTCGGAAGCTGTATCCCTGTGAATTCTCAAATGACAGCATATATAGTCTCAGAAATTACTCTTACAATTTCTCAGAAAGTCAAAAAGACCATAGTTATTTTCTAACCGCCGACACTCTTTTGTGCGAAAAAAAAATTCACGTAACATGATTCCGCTGAGAATAGATTCAGCTATAAATAAAATTTCAAGAAATTGGGATGCGTACTAAGCGTTACTTTGTTCACTAAGACGGTTACGGACTCTAACTTGTTCCAAAGATGAAGTTGCTATAGAATAATATGTTGTTCATAGAGGTCTCTATTATCACCATATATCAGTCTTGAGTCATAATAAGACGCTATAAATGCCAACCTTCATTAACTTTCATGAAAATTCCATGAAGTAGTGCCATTTATATTATTTACTATTGTATAGAATATCTTGATAGTTATTTTCAGAGAGCAAACAATTGACCCTTATAATATAAATTCGTCAGTCAAACTCGTTCTTAATTCCCTGCAGAACAAACATTCAATTCGCGCAGGAGGAATGTAATGCGATTAAATACTCCAACTGACGTTTGGTTCGGCGTTATGTATTCTTTTTACAGGATTACTTTCACTCGTAGGCTAAGAACATCGGTTCAAGTGTGAGGTGTCTAGCACGTTCTATTATGCAATGTCACTCTACATCAGATACGGGAATGGTTGCACGCGGCTAGCATTGTATATATCTTCAAGAAACTAGACTCAAAAAAAGTCACCAAACGAAAAAGCGGTCTGCCTTCCGCACCCATTCGAGCGTACACGCGCGAAAAAAGCAACCTCATACATGAGAGTGGGATTGGAAAGCAGTTTAATCACTTATTTTCTGAAGATGTACTGTTTTTTGTTTAATTTGTAAGAACGTCAGACTCTCCTAAACTTTGTGTTCATTGTCCAGTAAAGTTTGATCGCCGTGCGCAGCGAATTGGGCATGAGCGAACGCTACGGTGACGTGTAGGGTGCGATAGCTTCGCCAACACTACATTGAAATTCAGTATTCCTTATTATCATTTTTAATTTATGAGAATGTGGCTTCGTTGTTATTTTTAAGAATTGATAGCTATCGAGAATCAGAGGAGTTGCGCTCGAGGAGAATCAAAAGAGTTAGAGGCTGGAAATAGTAAGTGAAATCAGAGCTGTAGATGATGGTCTATTACAAACAAAGAGCTAGCGATCCTTCTGGTAAAAATTTTGTGCACAGCATTTACGGAAGAAATTTCCAAGTAATTTCGAGAGCAGAGTGATTTTTTCAACTGCATTATTCTGCTCTGGAGAAAGACGTCAACTGTTTAGTTTTTGCTTTCAGATCACCAGCATTATGCTCTAAAATCAAACAGACGTAACTCATTCGACTAAATTTCAGTAAAATAATATGCAAGACGTATTCTACTGATGTTAAATTTCGATGATCGTATAGTTAGGTCAATTTTGTTATATAGAACAAACACTGGCGATACTGACCCGCTTCAAAAGTCAGATCGGCTCAACGTTTGCCCATTACATATAAGACAAGGTCAGACGTTGAATTCTCAAAATAAAATCATTTATAAACTTGAGGCGGTTTTGCCGGGTTTGAAACAATTTATGTCACTGGAGCGGTAGAGCTGTCTGTGTAAAATATTATGAGTTGACTTAGAAGAACTTACGCGTACAGCTCTACCAGCTACGAAGACGTAAATTTTGGAAATCCGTCCCCTGGTCACTCGATCCACCGCCCTAAAAAACTAAGATGTTCTAAATTAGAATTCTCGTTATCGCTCAGTAAATTGACTGCAGCTCATGAGCGTACTAATTGCTTTGTTTTTGTTAACTCGAACAATTTTTCGGTTACGATGAAATACCACAACACGAGCGATTTAAAAATATTATAAACTCTTCCCCCGGGATTCTCATTATTTTTATTATTTTTTATGCAGTAACCTATTTACTGACTATAAGAACAAAGGTTTTCCGATGCAACATTCATTTGGTGTTCATATTAAATTAAAGGAGGTTTAAAATTGCACATGTGCAACTAAATATTAGTCTAGGTTCATTTTTGAAAATATTACGTATGCATGAGCGTTATAGAAGCTGCGCTTGTGTATTTAGAATCAGGAAAAAGCTTTTGTGTGCTTCCCTATTTCCCAACTTCGCTAGGCTGAACACATTAAATTTATGAAAGATATCTCTCAGATCCAAATATAATTCTGCAGCAAGCATACATTTACACATACCTGCACGTTTTATGCATATACTTGTTTTGCTTTACATTCGAGAGGCAGAGTCGAACTCTAGAGCAAAAGAGAAGAGAGATTTCCTTCATTCTGCCTCTACTCACGGTGTGACTGACACTCGGAAGGAACGAACGAAATTACAAAAGATCTGGAAAAAATCCTTAATCTGAACGCTGCTCCCCAAGAACTTGAGTCCGAGAGTTTTACTTGCGCATTGCGGACTTGCTTGTGGAGCGAGATGAGAAAAATGAGAAATATTCCGACTCTCACTGGCGTGTTTGCTTCACGAATGGTTGGCAGTAGGTCGATGAGCCGCAGAGTGAAGCTTACAGCCTAATCCTGCAACTCATGCAAATGTTGGGCTCAGCGAAGCAAGCAAGCCTGAGACGCATGCGTTGAAGGCTCGTCCATCTTCCGGAGAAAGCCATGGGGTCTCGCTCCGTCCTGACCATAGGACGAAGGAAACTTCAACTTTTTAAATTTAAAAAATCCCGATGTTTCTCGCAGCTCCGAACAGAGGGAATATGATGAAAAAACATGGTTCAACACTTAAAACACTCAGAATTCCGATGCTGTCAGATATAAATTTTCCTGAAATTACTTGAAGAGATGGTTACAAACACTCAGATTTGTTTGAAAAGTAAAAGACGATGGGAAAATAATTTTCAGGATCAAATCGTTGTTCACTTTTCACTTTCTTTCAAGGGTCACAAATTTTGAAAATACAGCAAAACTTTCAACTCCAATTCTATGCTTTACTTTTTTTAGGGAATAAAAATATTTCTACCACAATGTAATTTTGGTTCTATCCTTTCAACATTTTTAATCAGTATCAAATTTCGAATAACCAACATCTAAACGTTCTCAATTTGATCAGTGTCAGCAAACTCTTTACCCCCGTACCATTAATTGGACACCTGAGAGGAAAATGAACATCATGAAAGACGCTTCGTTTATTTGTTGGTCTTCCTCGAGGATGCGTCAGCACTCACAGCCGGCACTGCGGAACAGCATTTTTTCCCGCCATAAAATCGCTCAAGTGCGGCGGAAAGTGGCCTATATTTTCTCCCAATTCCGTCATACTTCCACAGGCACGCTCATCACGCTGGTTGCTTCCTCTCTCCCAACACACCACTTCCTACAGCCTTGAAAATCTTGCATGCGGTCGGACTTAGACGTACCTAAAACATGCTAACCATGGTACGTGCCACATGTGTTTTAGGCAATCCTGATACTTACATCATGTAGTATATGTCAGACGTGTCAGACGTGCCTGATTCTCGTTCGGGATGGCGCTTGCCTCTCTCATCAAGTATGGTATATTCGCTATTCGCTCATGTTAGAGTAGCGGTGTTTTCGCGAGTGACTCAATTGTCACCTAAGAAATTTGTTTGGGGGATATCTTATGTTTACCGTATTCAAATTAGATTCAAAATTCAAATTACTTATTTTTTCTTTCAGTGCCACTAATTATACTAGTAGCCCGTGTTCCTCACTGCAGCAACGAACTCTACGTGCATTGAAATCGTATCATAGAACGTTGACTTTTTATTCACGACATTGAATTTTGACGTTTTTCATTTGCTCTAGGCAATTAGCCATGCATACCTTTCACGGAAATCTGTGTAGTTGCATAGTATGTGTGTCTCATGAATTGAACAAGCAAGCATTTTTAATTCATATTTTCAATTCCTCACATATGCCCCGTATGTAAGTTCTCAAGTCTGCTTGAAGCACCGTTTAGGGAATCTTCCAGAAGTCTCTAGGTTTTTTACTATCCTTATATTCACAACATACTTTGACTGAAATTAAGAAGCAAACCTGTCTTCACTTTTTCTCAATTTTATATTTGACTGCCTCTCGAATAATACTAAAAAATTCGAACGTGAAAATGTTGCGCGCACAGTCGCATAGAGTTATTTAACTAAGCAGCTTACAATGCTACAATGAAACTTAGAATACTTCACTTTTTATTTGGTCGCTCGTTATCAATTCACAACTTGAAATATGTTCATCCCAAAGACGCAGCTAAGGAACACCAAGATCAGGGTTTCTCCTTCGACAGTGACCGAGCAAGATGAGATAGTAGACGGAATAGCACGAAGCGTCATCAGGTCACTTCTGGTCTGATCCTTTTATCGTAAACTTTCCCTTCTTGTGTACACGACAGCACGGCTCTCACGCCCAGCCATTCATCCGCGAAGGGCGCTCACGACTCGAAATTTCGCTCTCATCCAAATTAGCGCCTTTATCGGCAGGGTTGCCAGATCGACCTTCTTTCAGCCTAATATCCTCAAAACGGAGCTCGTTTAAAAAAAATTCGATCGTATATACCAATTCAGCAAGGTTACCAGATACTGAGTGTTATTTACGGTGAAATTTCATTCGAAATGACTCCAGTTGGCAACAAAAAGTTGAGTTGGCAACCTTGATCGGCAAAGAAGAGACTCCAGAAGAGATCGGCTAGATCGCCGCAAGCAGTCATGCTTTCTGACTTTTGGATGATGTGCGGCTGTTCCTGCTGCCCTCACGGCTGCGTGAAACTGAAGTCACACACACCGAGTTCGGCACAAATAATCTTGGCGGAGAACTGACTTTGATATAAAGTGCGGACTGCGATAACCCCGTGACATATGCTGGTCTTGGGATTGTGTCTCAAATTGTTTCATCGTACTCCACAATTGGTGATAATGGAGGAATAGAAATATTAATCTGATCGACTTTCTAAACTGACCGTGCTGCACATGAATCTACGTGTGTCTTGGCGAACAATTCTAAATCTAAAAAAATGGGTGCGAGCATTCATTTATGGCCTCATATATGAACACAAACAGTACTTTAGGAGAAAAAAGAATTGTTATAAGTCAAAATAACGACTGAAAATTCGGGCTAAATTGGTAAGCACACGCTATTCGCAAAATAGAAAAAAGATGAACACAAATGCATTTACCAATTTAAGTATGAAGTCCTCTCATTACTGAATATCCACTCTCATTAACTTAAATATTTTTCAATACATTTTCGTATATGAATCCCATCAAATGCTAGCTTAGATTTAAAAACTTAAATACTCTTCAATTTCTCAACTGCTTTCCGGATGTAAATAGTACCCAGAATTAATTGATCCCATTTTCGAAATCGGGAATTAATTGATCCCATTATCAAGATGAGAAATTACTCTGTTAAAATTGAGTGACGGTTTTTAACCTATAAAAACACTGAATGTACTGTAGTATGTACAAAATTTCAATGGGAAGACATTTAAAATCTTGAGTTGTAATTATATTCATGATCACATAATTTTTTATGTTCATATAATGTTGATGTTCGTCTGACGTGGTAAATTGGAAAAGCCTGATACTGATTAAATCGTGTGACTTTCGGTGCGATATAGATTGAGTAACTGAAGCGATAGCAAACCCATGTTAATACTACTAATACTACTGCGCTGGTAGCCCGGTAAGGGTTTCAGCATGGGTAAGGCGCTCGGCTATTAGAGGCTGGGCAGCTGAAACCCCTGGGAAGTAGGCTGTTCTCCCATTCTAAACCCATGTTATTTCTTTGAAAATACTTCGCGAAAGCGAAGGGGTCCACATTTGCTATTAGCTGGCGACCCCGGTGGAAAAGCGACCTTAAACAACAATAATAATAATATAAAAACACTAAGAAACTTGACTTTTTGAGCTCTGCTCACATAAGACTTCCCAAATATGCACCAAAATATTTTGAAAGCTAAGCAGCCTCTCTCCTTCAGTGCGACATGAAATTCCATTAGTAAACCATGTCATTTTTCGTTTTAATAGCCACAAATTCACGCACTTTCATAGCTTCATAATTGTTCTCATGAGATTCTTTTTCATTCGAGTCTGGAACGAGCGGAAGCCTAAGTGTGCCGTGGAAGGCCATGCTTTCAGCGATGATTTAGGTCAAATTTCTTGTGGTTTACCTGGCGCAGTAACCGGGTTGGTTAGCAGACACGCGGCTTCCTCACGAGACCGCGGCAGTTTCCTGCCTGCGTAACAATACAGTTATGAACCAATTGCCGCGCTGCCTTCAATCCGAGGGAACGCGTGACGGCTCGTCAGGTCAACAGAGTGCCGTGCTGGGCTGCATCGCCGCATGTCTGACGGGAGAAAGAATGCTTGAAATAACTCCTCATTCATAAGGAGTTATGAAAATAACTCCTTCATAACGAGAGTTTTAAAAATAACTCCTAACTTATAAGGAGTTATAACAGTAACTCCTAATTTTCAAGGAGTTACAAAAATAGCTCTTAATTTATAAGGAGTTATAAAAAGCACTCCTAATTTATTGGGACTTATTTCGACCAGAGATAACTGTCGTTGTAACCTTGTGTTATTATTATAGTGTGTTTAGTCTCTGTCGCTTTATTCAATTTCGTCTATTGAGTTATTTAATAAAGGATGAGCATTGAAACTTTCATGTGCTGAGATAAATTTTGAAAGTTAATTGAATGAAATGGTAACACTCTCTTAAATTGCGTTATTTTTTAATTTAAATTTTTTTTCTGACCCAGTGGCCTCTTGAAGCAAAATTTACCCTGGTGTTGTTCCAGAGATTTTTAGTTTTAATTAACTATTCTGTAAAACGCAACTAGCATTTGAACACAATATTCGTCCAGCAGCATAAAAGGTTTCCAATTGAAAAGTCACCATTAATATTAGTGCTATTTATTTTTCTACACAACAGAGAAAATTTTTGGCTATTAAATCTGATTTATACTTTCAAGTCTTATTGCTAGTTAGTCGATAGAGGAGGAATTTGACTTTGATATTTAAATTTTCTATGACCCAAAAGAACTACGAGAACTATGAATTTCAAGACAAAATACTAAAACCCATGGTAGCTTTCAATTTAACACTTTATCGCATTCAGGAATATGGATTACGGTTTTGAAGTTAAACTCACAGAGAGGGAAAAAAAACACTACTAAAACAGCTGTACGGGTTGGTGGCACGCCACCGACGGTACAGCAAACTTCGGTGCAGCTTGTAAAAAGTACGCTTCTGCACGACTAGCAACTTCGCTAGATCTTAAACACGGAAGTAATGTCAGTTTTTTGCCTGTTCTCACAAACTTTGGTACGGCTACCGGTCATTCCGCACCTCTGTTATAGGGAATAGTGGGCTGCAACACTTCGGTGGGAATTTAAATTAAATGATCGACCGATAACTTTAGAATATACTCATTACTAAATGTTAGGGTAATGAGTAAATTCTAAAGTAATCGGTCGATCATGAAATGGTCAAGATGAAATGCCTATCCTTATTTTAACTGACTTCGTCCATTTTCTACTATCCCCACTGTGAAAACCTCGCACTGTTGTGCAGATGATTATAAACCATAATTAGGTTCATATGTAGTCTACGTGTTGAAATTTCATAGCTACTGTATTTGTTAATCATAAGTAATATCAATCTATTACAGTGTCTCTATTTTATACCAAGTACCCATGTCCGTGCGTTGTTAATGAGAATACCGAGAGCATGAAAAAGTTGCTGCTCTCAAACTGTAATTCGATTTTCCGGAAAATCGTGTTAGAAAATTAGAAATTAGCTTATTTTTACGTTCGCTAAGTCATTTTCATTTTTATATTATTGTTTCTGGCGACTCTAATGAGAAGCGAATCTGTCAGTTCCGTGTAGAGGGGCGAAGGCCATTATTATTATATCATTTTCTATTTTCTGTATTTATGTTCTTTTAAATAAATTTTTTTGGCCAAAAAAACTAAACCCTAGAATCATGATGATTAATGATGTAAGAATATGTAGCACTGAACCTTTAATCAGAAATAACTCGATATTTCAGTAGAGAAATTTCTTACTCTTGCTTATTGCTTTAAAACGAAATTTATCGCCACCGCAGTGAGCGTCAAACGTTTCTGTTTCCCAAAACTGTAAATAGACGAATAAAAAACGCAAGCTAAGCATAGGTTTTTGTAAACAAATTATCTTACCATACGTACGATGAGCAGGCTCTGATATTCATTGTGTTGACTTATTTGCATTTTTATTAATGTGCGTGTTATGCTATGTTTTGTATAAATAATTTCTGGCTAACCTTGTCTCACTACTTGGAAATTATTTATTACGGTGTTTTAGTAGGATTTGGTAGAGCATTTCTCGTGTCTTTTCTTCTTTCTTTTTAACTTATAGTGAAGGACTTCCAAGGCATTCTTTGTTAATATTTATAAGTTTACAGTCATCTTGCCATTCATGAAATATCCCAGAGACTATATTTTGTTTGTTTCGCTAAATTACATAATAAACCCCTGAAAAGGCTATTGCACTTCCCGTATGTTTTATTTATCAATTAAGGACCTTTATGCAACGAAATTTTTAAAAAATCCAACGTGTTTTGTACATTTAATGTATCAACTTTTTAAGAAATAAGCGTTTTTTCCTTCCTTTCTTTCTTTCTCTCTCTCTGCGACCAGTTAGCACTGAACACTAAATCAGAAATAACTCTAAATTTCGGTAAAAAAATTAGCACATTAGCCCCTGTTTAGTCTGCGTACCAAAATTTTGTAGATTTTGTAGAAATAAACTGTACTTCTCCTTTTCTTAAATTGGAAATTATGTTCTGTTCATGTATGATGAAAGCATGTAAGAAAAAAACTTACATGAAAGCATGTAAGAAAGCATGACGAAGGTTGTTTATACCACTGGATTAAAAGTTTGGAAGTAGCAGTCCCTATATACCAAGATCAGAAGTACCTAACTGTACCTATTCACGAGTCGATCGTTGTGCAAATGAGGTCCACAACTACAAACAGTAATTGGCATCGTGTAAACTTTTATATTATTCATTATTGAATAAATAATTGTAGTATCGTTTTAGAAAATTACTCGACATATTTTGTGATTCTTCATCTTGATAAAAACATTTCGTTTATTTAATAGGAGCAGCATTTAAACGAGTACCCACACATACTCCAGGTGAACACTCATACACTTTAAAAAAAAAGAGAAAATAAAAAAGTTTATCTTCGCTACAATTTAGGCCCGAAATATATAAGTTTTGTTTTTGAATCTTTCTTCACTAAGATATTCTTAGTTGATAAGCGCGCAAGAATAGATAACCTAATAGCCCTGTCAGAGGTACTCAACCCTATTTTAGTCCCTTAACACGTTAACTGCGGCTGTTTAAACTGAAGATCAATATTCAACTCAAATTAGATTTATTATCTGGCTAAGGTGGTATCGTTGGTTAGTAGGTTTTTTACAACGGTCGACGTCAGAGTGTTTTATAGAAATAGTTTTAAGATTGCATCCTTTTTTAGCAGGAAGGAACGATTGGATGAGTGCCTGTGGAGTGGCTGTGTCT
>JACJUY010001180.1:91330-118766 GCA_014220935.1 Platorchestia sp. MABIK | reverse complement strand
TTTTTATCTTTTCTCCCGTTTCAGCACTGATGATGGAATTTTAATTCCGAAACGTTTGCAATAAATGTAATGTTCGTTTTTACTCTGGTTCTTCCTTTTATTCTACGAATAAGATTCTCGAAGAATCGCCCTAATGGAAATATAAATTAGATTTAATTTTAAAAATCAATTTTGAAAATAAGGAATACCAAGTAGATAGTTCCATGATTTGGTTTTCATTGAGTCTTTAGGAAAATTGAGTTTATGACTGCTGGTCGGTCAGCAGCATCATGAAAACCCCTGCCGAGACCACCAGTGGGTCACGTTGTACTCATTGTGTTGAAACGAGACATCATCAAAATGCAATAGTTTCTGCCTAGTAGAAACGAGTTATAAGTTTAAACATGGTTCTAGATGATGAAGTTATTCTATTTTTCTCATTTTGTAGGCTAAAACAGCTCAAAGTCATTGTCTCATTAACTAAATTCTTAACTATTTTCTCAATCATTGGTTACAATTAATTCATAAACAGGTTTATTATTGTCGAATTTGGATAATTTTACACCTGATATTACACGTTGTGGCGCACCCAATTTTCTATATGATTCTAAATTTGAGAATGTGATGAAACCACGTTAGTGGGCATTTGTGTCACGAAATAATACAAGTTAATACCTGCTTGCTGTGACCTAGTGGTTGAGAGCGCCTACTTTTCACGGAAAGGGTCGCCGGATCAATTCCCACCTATGCCAACATGGTGATTCTTCCCGTTGGGAAAAGGAAGAACTTAGCCGTAGTTTCCCTATCGCGCAGCCAAACCCCCTACGGGGTTTGGCTGCCCAGTGCGTTTGATTGTACTGTTGTATGTACAAAATTTTAATTACGACACGATTATTATCTTGACTTGAAATACTACTAATGAATGACTCTAGGTGCTGCACAGTGGAACGTATCTTCTTTCTGTTAAACAAGACCCAGCTCTGACGAGAGAAACATACGCTCAGCCGTGGAGCTGCATGGAGACCTCTTCGAAGCTCCAATAAAAGTCAACTAAAGAAAAAAAGAAGAAAGTTTCCCTATCGACCCATGCCACACAAAAGGGTACCAGCTCGACCAGGGAAAACTGTCATTGCAACCTTCTGTAAGTTATAAGGTATTTGATATACCGTTGTGCAAGATGATATATTTGTCAGGATTGATTGAAATACAACATCCTTTATCCTTACATAAAAATGAAGCTTCTATCAGGTTAATTTTACATTAGGTTTCACCTGAAGCTTGCGTTTTCTCTGGTAAAAGAAAACGCTACCAGAACATCACAAACTCTTCTGGATGGAGCATTCAATTTATGAATTTCACTCATATGTGAATTAATTAAAATCATTTCAATTTCTTTAGCGTGATGAGTAGCATAAAATATTAACTATGACTTATTTCCGTTGGCTATGTTGCTTTACTGATTCATTTTCATCTGTACCGGAGTACCGACCTCTGGTTCCAGCAGTACCGTTTTGAGAACACTGCTGGAACCAGAGGTCGAACCACTCATTTTCCCCTACAATTTAGTCTCATCCCATACACTACATTTTCATGATTCATGTGTTTATTCACGATCTGTGAGCAAAAATGAAATTCATGCAATGTTCACACGTTCTGAATTACAATAATTGGCACTATCTTGAAAAATCCTAAGTCAAATCATTCCTTTGCGCACGTGTCATAAGCAAGAGAGCATATTGCTCCTCCAAGGAAGCAGACTATTAAGGAGAATCTATTTCCACTTGGTCGTTTTTAAACCTGAAGCTGTTCACCATAGATCCGCCCCGAAAAACTGAAAAAGTACTGCAGTAAAGGAAAAGACGTATACCTTTTGGATCACGAAATTATTCAAATTTAACTACCATGAAAGAAGTTGACATCATCTTTGACCTTAACGACTAAGCAAAAGATGAATGAAATGCTGGCCAGTGAACTCGACATGAGTGTGTTTATTGAATACCGATATTTTTTCATTGGCATGCAAACTACTCCCCAGCTAATTTCCAGGAGAAAATTGTGTTAAATGTCAACAAGCGATATTAATTAGTTATATTCCATGGAAGTATTTTCGTTCGTCGAGATGCACGCTGCATTCATTTCACATGTTGTACAAGAGCTTTATTAAATTGATGGTAAGATTATTTTTGCATCTGTGTAGGACGTGATCGTCGTATTATTATTTTCTTATTGATTTAAATGTATGAATGCCTCATAAATGTTTTTCCAGTGAAGCCATTTACATCACAGAGCCTTAACTACCATTCTGAAGATATGAGTGCAAACGCTGATAGAGCAGATCACTGTTGCTGTTGGCCAAAGATTTCATCTTTTAAAGTAACATCTATCAATTAATCCAAAACATTCCACCTGTTTTCACCATTGTGGTGGCGATAATAATATAAATAAATGATTAAACTGACACTTCAGTTTATTTCTCTATTTTTTCTTGTACGTACATCAATGTAGATATTGGAGACACATGTACTTTCAAATGCTACTCTCTAAAATTTCAATTTTTTTTCATTATTATATCTGGATACAAATAACAAGTTACATAAGTCAAACAGTCTTTAAAGTTGCTGAAAGATATTCAAGCGAAGCAACACGAACAACTGATTATGGTGTCCAACAATACTGCTGTTTTGTTTCTTTAAAGTTGCTGAAAGATATTCAAGCGAAGCAACACGAACAACTGATTATGGTGTCCAACAATACTGCTGTTTTGTTTCTAGTCAAATACGAATAACAGAGATGGACAGACAGTCGGACATTCGGCAATTTGGAATTAGTGAAGCAATCAACAGAGGTACTCACCTCTGTTTTATGAAATAAAACTGAAATTATGGAATAAATTTGATTCCAGAAAGCTCGTCAAGAGACAGGTAGCTCAGCTTTCAAGTTTTAGAGGTGCATCCACTCTGGGAGTTTGTACAGAATGCCCTCAAATCATTGACAAAAATGTAGACATTCCAATAACAAAACTGTACTATTCAAATAATTACGAGCTAGTTTCGAAACCTTTTTCATTCATCAGAACACTCTCTTCTGTGCACTTATTACGTTGGAAAAGGAATCATTAAAACCAATTGAATATAAATTGTTAAAAAGTTGAAATTTATGTAAATAATAGAATGGTCCCGAATAATGCGATGTCTCGATCGTCAATAACCCAAAATGATTAAATTGTAAAAAACGACTGCACTTTTGCTCGCAAAAACTACGAAACATTAAAAAATCTGTGAAAAAATGTGCGTTAAAAATTTAACTTCGATGTGAAA
The DNA here is from genome assembly GCA_014220935.1 of Platorchestia sp. MABIK. Classification (NCBI taxonomy): domain Eukaryota; kingdom Metazoa; phylum Arthropoda; class Malacostraca; order Amphipoda; family Talitridae; genus Platorchestia; species Platorchestia sp. MABIK. The sequence goes on along the minus strand of JACJUY010001180.1, from coordinate 115,470 downwards.
TATGAACTTTTCTCTGCCGATTTTCACGAAACTAACTACATGATAGGGTTGATGATTGAAAGAATAAATACGAGGATCCATTCATGTGTATCACCAGAATATCTTTCGGTTTAGTAAATTGAATGTTCGCACGCTGCGACACCAATGCCAACTCATTATATTCTAGTGGGAAGGAGTGTTTTATAATTCATTGTCGCGTGTAGAATTAGATTTCAACAGTTTCCAGCCGCAAGCGTGTGCAAAACATAATCTGTTTCGTAATCACATCGGCTTCTGATGAAGTCATCAGCCTCGAGACTCAAGTTGAAGGAGTTCGGACCGGCGTGGGAAAGGCGTCACCACCTGTTGCTACTTGTACACTCTCCCACAGCGATAACGCTTGTTTGAGGAAATCATCACAACCGTGAAAGGTAACAACTGAATTGCATTGTCGTAAGAATTTCGAGAAACGTTGATAATCATTTCTCAGAAGGCAATAAATTCATTGATACGTAAGGGCCCTTTCAAATTTCATTAGAAATTTGCGTTTTTGCTCTACACTCCGAGCAGAAATTCGGAGAGCGATTGAACGTCCTTCGGCACATATTTGAAGACGAGTAACGCAGCGCACTCGATGGGAGTTGATTCGGTGGTTTCAAAGTCTTCTGAAGATAGATGCATTGCAATAATATTTTTTAAGTCATTGGTATGGTGTTCCTATCCATCAACAGGAAATTTCACACCAGAATTTTATGATTAGTGGAGCTTGGAAACATAAAATTTCCCTTGAAACTTTTTCGTCCTATTCATAAGGACTACAAGACTTTTTATTACCTGTTTATAAGCAATTTTCAACATTGAACTGACTAAAGACGTCTTATACTGAGATGCAGTTTAAAGGAGCTTCAGGATCTGAGAGTCGACAACTCTTTCAAACCAAATCTCAGCTGCCATTGAGACTGAGAAATCCCAAACTCGTGTAATGAGTCATTGATTACAATATCTATTTACAACTAACAGTAATGGGGTTTTTCGACCAGAATTCTTTCTTTTTCGCCCAGCATTATTAATCCAACGTTTTTAGAAGAAAAGCTCTTAAATTTGTTCGTGTTTTTAGATCTAGTTGGAGAATTGCGATGAAAGAGTTTGACGTAACGATTGTTTCTCCCATTTGCTTTATGAATCAATGACATGTGCGAGGAACCAATGATGTAGCAAGGGTCAGAAACCCTGCTTCAGTACTGGTCTAAATTCAAGGGCAGGATTTCCAACCAATTTTAAGGCGTCATAGTGGGGTCGTTGGTAGCGTAAGTTCTAGTCGATATATCTACGCTAAGTGCCACAGCTCGTATCGTAGCCAGGTCGACTCCTGAGAACTTGAGCTGATGGCTATACAGCTATTCGTATATTATAAAACACTCGCTGGAAAGTTGTGACTCATTGATCACTCGTGATAAATGTCTTGCGGAAAAATTTAATTAAATAATTAAATAATTAAATTTAAATATTAAGGATAATTAAATTATTTAAAAGAAATATAATTCTCAACAACTCACGGAATATTTGTTAAAATAATTTGAATTTTAGCGTTTACTAACAACTTGTGCTTCGATTGTAAAAATTTGCGCAACGTATGACTATCACTCAATAATCCAAAATTAGAGCTAACACCCACGTAGATATAAAGTAGACTAAACCTCCTTTTTGAATCACGGTAAAATCAATTCAATGAAACCCATGAATAATGTTTAGGAGATCCATCCTATTTTCATTACTCACCGCAGTTCTTTGCATCTTATTGCACTACAATGAAATGTGAAAATATGTTCCCATTGTTACGTGAATCTACAATCATTTCCCTTCGCGGGCCGAGTACGTGGGATCGACATATGCTCCCGTGAGTTGCGCAGATAGCCGAGACGTCAGATCTAGCATGCCGCTTTGTTCCTGAAAACTCTGCAGTACCGAGAACTGCCTCTCAATGATAAATGTACATCAATGATAGAGATATTGGCTCAAAACTGAACTCATGTCTCACATCAAATCCATAATTACCAAACTATGAAATTATTTCAAAAGCTGTTTCAAATTTTTCAGCTTTTCAAAATGAGGAGCAAGTTTGGTTTTTAGCGTCTAAAAAACTGCGCTTTTACGCTAAAAGCGTTTTACGTGTTTACATCTAAGTTAGAACAGAATATTCGAATATTTTCATGTTGGAATAATCAAAAATTCATATAAATATGTTACAAACATCTCGAGGACCTAACGTACGATGTTCTGTGTTACATTCACATTGAAAGTGGAATTCATATTCAGTTCTCCATGTAAGTTTATTTAGATAGGTTCGCAATAGCAATGCCTCCTATATCTCTTGGCCTGCTCCTAGACGTGGCAACATAGCGATGATGTCGCACGAGTAGTCAGAAGATGACGGCAGCTGTGAAAAAAAATTCAACGGTGGTCAAAGCAATTCTTCACTCAATTTCTATCAGAACTCCTACGATATTGTGTGTGGACTATCAATAGTTACATATCCGGTTAGTAAGGACGTGTAGATTTGTATTATATACTTTTAGGCTCATAGATTCCTTTTATTTTTATTTACTTGTGATCATTTAAAGAAATCGTAGTGGTCATGCAGCTCTGTGCACTGTTCGGGAGAATGAAAATGTCGTTTAGAAAAATTTAAAATCATAACGTAAAATTTTGATAATTTCTAATTTGCTTGTCAAACTGTGTCAGATTTTTGTAGTAATTAGCTATTTTCAACGACCTCGAGTTTTATAATTCCAATACATAGAAGAAAAATTGTACGAAGTAGCCTTATTTTATGCAACTCTATTGTTTCCACGATCAAATAAAGGCTCCACCCATGCTGATATTGATAGAGACGGTGTGAGTTCAACATTTCCACATTTGATTATGTTCAAATTAATGGTACGGGAAAGGCCCTAAAAGCTCGACTGCACCCTGATTTTTACTTGTATTAGCGATAGATACAGAAAAATGAATTTTATGTAAGCCAATTCGATAAAGCATGGTATATTTCTGTTTATTTCTGAAGACTTTTCGCAGCCTGGTTAACTTCGGCCCTTGGGAAATCAACCGTTGGTTGGAGTTAGCTTAGTTTCATCCTTTCATTGCATCACAAATTCTGACCACTAGAGTGACGTCACGGTATCTAAGAGCAGCCTTGTATAGAAGTAGGAGGAATTTACTTATATGCGAGTTTCAGATTCAGGTGACTGATGAGAAGATGGATCCACTCATTGATATTCGCTTTCTATTCCAAGAAACACAACGAAGATGCCTTACGATCACAAATACTCCTCTCATAACAGTGATTGTTTTAAACATTCCATTATTCATCTATTATAACTATTATTTTAATGTATGCGTAAATTGGAATAGGGTCGCACCGAAATTAACTCTGATGTGTATTTTTTCTTGTTTCTTCTTCCTTAGCCCACTATAGTTGAGTCTCGTGCTACTAGTTTCAAAGTCCTAATGTCAATGCCACGTCTGATAGCAGTCCATATATCGTGAACGAAGTATTGTCTCTATTGATAGAAAATTTTGAAGAACAATGGAACTAGGCTTCTGAACCAGGTACTTACTGAGAAGTTCCCTGGAGCTCTTATCAACAAAAAGATAAATTTCTCGGTGTGCGATGCAATTTTATCTATCAAGCCGCGGCAGGTAATCAACAGCTACTCGGTTTTCATCCGACAGTAATATAAGAGCAAATGCAGTTGACTCAAACAAGATTGTATCACAAGTCCCTCCATCGAGATGGATTCCTTCACAGTTGTCGTGCTCACACTTTTGGCAGTCGCTGCTGCCCCCATTGATGCCGCAATAGGTGAGGATGTGCAATATCCACAAAAATGAAGGATAAAATCATTTCCAAGGTACAAATCTCATGTTGATATGAAGTGAAGTTCTTTCGATTTCGTTGACTATTAAGTAAATTTTATTTGAAAAACATTTTTATTTGCTTGTGTTTGTGGAGAGACAAAATATTTTTGGGGTGTAGCTTTTCAGCTTCAGTGTCATCATGTTCTCCATCAGTTCCTTTCCAGCTTGCCATTCAGTTCAAAATTCAAAGGACTCATATTGCTTCAACGTACTGAAGCGCATCCGGTAAATTGATAAAATGTAACATTTTCCTTTTAAATTGGCATATGCTAAAAACAAAAAGTTTGAATTTAGATGCTTGGTTACCACACTTCAAAGAGGGGAATTCTTAAATGGGGCCAAATTGTGTGCAAACGTTTTTGAACGAGGAAAAGATAAAGGTGTGTGATTGAGTACACGTTTGTCTTCATGAATAGCCAAATACTTAAGACTATCACACACTTTTGAGCGTCAAATCTGAAGAAGCAGTGGCGATCTTCTCCACACCAAGTGAAAGCCCTTTGAATTTTATTTGAAATCGTGAGGTATTCTATCGTAAAATTTTTATGCACACTATTAACTGAATACTGAGATGAAACATAGCCTAACTATTGATTCTTTTCGTACCTCAAAATCAAATCCTGCAATATTTGGGAATCAGATTTTTAGCGATCATCAGGAGGAACACTGAAATTGCAGTTTAATGTATTGGCGGAACTCGTCGCGAGTTACAACTCAATGTATTGGCGGAACTCGTCGCGAGTTACAACTCAATGTATTGGCGGAACTCGTCGCGAGTTATAACTCAATGTATTGGCGGAACTCGTCGCGAGTTATAACTCAATGTATTGGCGGAACTCGTCGCGAGTTATAACTCAATGTATTGGCGGAACTCGTCGCGAGTTATAACTCAATGTGACGGTTGAACTCGTCACGAGTTATAACTCAACGCATTGGCGGAACTCGTCGCGAGTTATAACTCAATGTATTGGCGGAACTCGTCGCGAGTTATAACTCAATGTGACGGTTGAACTCGTCACGAGTTATAACTCAATGCATTGGCGGAACTCGTCGCGAGTTATAACTCAATGTGACGGTTGAACTCGTCACGAGTTATAACTCAATGCATTGGCGGCACTCGTCACGAGTTATAACTCAATGCATTGGCGGAACTCGTCGCGAGTTATAACTCAATGCATTGGCGGAACTCGTCGCGAGTTATAACTCAATGTGACGGTTGAACTCGTCGCGAGTTATAACTCAATGTGACGGCGGAACTCGTCGCGAGAAATAACATTTGCTGACTGCAGAGGACCCGGCCTCGAGGTACCTGGTTGCCTACGAAGGACAAGCGTGCAATGGGCCATTTTACGAGTTCTTCAACTCCTCTGCAGACTTGAGTCAGCAGGGTCTCGATGAATCCATCAATAGCTTCTTGGGCACCGGAGAGTGAGTATCTCAGATAATACTGCCAAATTAGCATTTTTTTCCGGTGAAAAGTCTTATATTTGGAAATTTTTAAATAATGATTTTCACAAGAATGTGTCGACATCGGGAAATCCTGCAGGGTTGCAAGGTGCTAGACTAGAAATAATAATAATATTTGTTAACTTGGTTGACACACTCATTAGTATCCATATATTATGCTGTAGTTATTGCCGATTTTACCACTTGACAGCTCACCGTATTCTCTATCCCAATCTCCAAGATATTTACACTCATGTCATTTATGCCATAATTTTTCACTGTTCCATACAATTCAACTAAGCCCGAATCTAGAGTAAAGAGTTGGGGCTCTCATATAACAATAATTATTGCAACTCTACAAGTGGAATCTCGACGACCAAAATCATGGTTGGAGATAAATTTTATTTCATAACTTAGGAACGAAGAAAATTGCCAGGAAATTATTCATATTTCTTCAGAAAACGTGTCGGAGTCTAGCTCCATCATCAGTTCAAGCAAAAGATCCTTACAGCTTCCGTACTGAGATTCAACGAGCTCACCCATCTCATTGTGCAGTGCGCAATCATGCTGAACGATGCAATATTCCCATATGTACAACCGACTTCAAAATTTTGGATTCAGCTTCAACTCCCTTTGACCTCATAATTTTAGAGTGGTTACATATTTTTAACTGAAAACCTAACCTGAACAATACTTGCCGCTCAAATGTATCTTAGGAGTACATTGCAATCAATCATTTATTTTCGACTAGTGACATGGGTATTACAATACTCGTGTGTGTGTATCATCTAAGTGTATTAACTTAAAGATTTTATAAAATCCAATGATTGGACTTTTGAACCATCTCTTTTGGAAATAAACTTTTTTCTTCTTTCTTTCTTTCTTTTCTTGCAAATCGTCAATAGTTGAGAACCTATTTATTACCTGCTCAGGTAATAAATAGGTTTTATTTCTTTGGCATATTATCGTTTTCGCACACTTTCGCACATTTTCTTAAAATTTTCAACTTCTCTTACCCGTAGTAGTTTGGGCTTTTATTTTAAGATACAATGATCTTTTACTTGAACTGATGATGGAGGTGAACTCCCAAACGTTTCCTGATGGAAAATAATTGATTTTCTTGGAATTTTCTTCGTTTTCAAGTTTTTGATAAGGTTGCCACTGACCTCTGATTTGTTTAGATGTATTCAATTCAATTTATTATGAACATCTTGCAAGTCTCCTCAAATCCCTTTTTACATCCTCAAAGTTGAACGAAAAAACTGCACTGAAATATTACAAATCGAACTACGTTATCATTAATTCCGAACACAAAAAACTCTACACTCGTGCACACTGGCACAGACGTTTTTCCCATATAAGGACGATTTTATTTTCAACTTTTTTCCATTTCAAAATAGTTTCTGACTTTTATTAGCAACTTCAATTCATAGAACTTCACTGCTCAGTCGATCGATAAGTTAAATCTATGCCATATCATGCAAACCTCTCCTTATACGGATAAGTACCAGTCACTGAGATTTCCACTACCTGCTTTAATTGAACAAATACGGATTAAATTTACTCCCTGTTATTCCCTCAAGTTAATGTGATCATCGAAGTAAATACACAACTGAGGCTAACTTTATCTATACTTTTATTATCTCTAATCTACCGTTGGTTTCTCTTAGAACTGGGCAGGTTTTAAAAAATCCAAGGAGAAATGCAGTGAGACTTTTTCTGCCAAATGAAAGCACAAAAAAAAACAGTTTTTAATAATTATTTCTTTTACGACAGAAAATAAAAGTGTAGTCGCCCATTAGTCCGCGCCAATTGATTGAAAAATTCAAAACAAATATTAAACGCGAGCATTTTTTTACAATATCAGCCGGTTGGGGTCCTCATTTTATGATCAAAATTCCTGTACATGTATGTTGATCTTCGGATAAGATGCTGTATGACTCGAGGATCGACTATGTTTGCATTTCACGCGAGAAGCATTGATAAGAAATGTTCATGAAGAGATGAGTGCCGCAAACTTTATGATTTAGAGGTTCTGAAGTTTAGTACATTTCCTTTGCAGGTGGATATTCTACGACTTGGCAAACTACGAACTATTCATCGAGGGCATGAGAGGCTTCGAATTTTGTCTCAATGTTTCCGGATTGGGGGTGAGAGTCAAAAAGCCATCGCCTGTTGTCCATTTATAACTACGCTCGTTGCACTAGCAGAAAGAGTCCATCAACATTCCTGATGACATTTTTTTGCTCTTCCAAGTAGGAGTGATGCTACATTCATTTTAACATTTTTTGCACTAGCAAGTAGATTACTGTAACATTCCTGTTGACATTTTTTGCTCTTGCAAGTAGGAGTGATGTCACATTTATATTAACATTTTTTGCACTAGGAATTAGAGTACTGCAACGTTCCTGTTGACATTTTTTGCTCTTGCAGGTAGGAGTGATACCACATTCATTTTAACATTTTTTGCACTAGCAAGTAGAGCGATGCCCCATTCCTGTTGAGATTTTACCGCAGTGGTGGGGTTCTCTCAGCGCTTTTAGTGCATACGAGTGCAAGCAGACAGATCTGATTTTAGTTATTTTTGGAGCATGGAGACATTGTCTTATCAGTGATCTTGGTTATCTTTGGAGCATGGAGACATTGTCTTATCAGTGATCTTGGTTATCTTTGGAGCATGGAGACATTGTCTTATCAGTGATCTTAGTCATCTTTGGAGCATGGAGACAATATCTTATCAGTGAACTTATTTTTGTAACACTGAGATATTGTCTTGGCATTGATTAACAACCATGGTTTATTTATTGTTAAAATCAACACTCCTCAGCTCATTCTGTCATGGACGGACCGACAAAATGATAATGGATTGACCATAAAGATGCTGAGTTTTCAAATGCCAGCTTGAATTACTTGAATTAGTTACTATGGACTTTTAACTCGTCACCTGATAATGGGCCAATGTTTTTACATGATGTATAAATTTAATACTATACATCTGCTCACTGCTTCATCAATAACATTGAACATCGGTTGTTTTGACAACCGTTATCAATACTAACATAACCACAAGTGTTTCACATGTCCCCACGTAAAATATTAGAATTACTCCACCAAAAACACAACTCATGCAAGTTTGGAACGTAAATCATCCTGAAAAACTAGTACGCAAATACATTTGCGATGTAGTAGACAAATCTAGCGTTGTTTCAACGATATTTATTTTGCGAGCTCATCCAGTTGGTTGAGATGCTCAGAAAATTTATTTTTTGAATGGCCATTTAGTTTTGGTTTATTCAGTGAAATGAGTTTTCTGAGGGGTAGGAACATGGAACACAAAAATTGTCTACCTTATGAGTACGATGGTGATCAAAAATGATCTTGTTCATAATTTGTCGTTGATTTCTGCTCATGGCAACTGTTTTATCGGCGTATTAATAGATCTCAAATCGATACATCAATTGGTAATCAAGTATAAAGAGCATCGCATATGAGCAACCAATGAGTTCCACATTTATTTTAAATTACATGAGATGGATGATCAAAAGAAGGTTTGAAGCTCTTAAAACATGGCATCTTTTCAAAATTAACTATAGACATGTATTCCTTTACCTCAAATAGAATTATATAAATGAAAATACCGAAGTTTCTTTATATTTTAGTGCTTAGACACCAGGAAATAAAAATTACCCTCCGCTACCAACCATTTAAATACGTGTAATATCTCATTGAGTGAGTTACCGTGTAACACCAAAATATTTTTAGATCGAAATGTCAATGATGTTTTACAAAAACTTTAATAGTTCTTCGAAATTTCAGATATCATCGTTGCGTTACTCGGGAAGCCCATTAAATATGAAAGATTAAAAAAAATCAGGTATCATCGTTGCAACACGTGGAAGCCGATAAAATATGAAATACTTCTATAAAATTCCTGATATCATCGTTGCAGTACTCGGGAAGCCCATTAAATATGAAATATAAAAAAAAATTCAGACATCATCGTTGTGGTACGCGGGAAGCCAATGAAATATGAAATATTTCTATAAAATTCCAGGTATCATCGTTTCGGTACGCAGGAAGCCCGTACGGGCTGAACGACATCTACTACAACGTGTACGCAGGATCGACGTTCCAAGGAGCAGAGTTCAAAGGAAACACCGACGCTAAAATCTTGGGTCCCGTGGACTCTGATGTCTCGTCCCTCATCATCACTGGACAATCTCCTTGGACTTTCTACACGTGAGATCTCCTTCAAATTCCATGATTTGCACTACCACTTGTATTTCCCATTTCTCATCTCCGCGCTGTAGCTGTAAGAATGATGAGAAACAAGATAAAGGATTTCATGCTAGGAGTGCACACTAATAAGCCCTAACATTTACTCCCAAGAGCTAGACTTTCAATTATTGTAGACACATGAAGTTTTTCATGAGGTATCGGGTAATAATCTCTGAACTGAGGATCAGAGTCATCAATGTATTATAATATTTTTCCATGGTATTTCTTCAAGTTTCCAATTCATTTGGAACCGACAACAACCTTTGGCAGATGGCGCTCAATATTTCCTCATCCCGGTTGTAAGAATAACATGAACTGATAATATCATTCAAGGAAATTTAGGAGAAAGTGGCGACCGCAGACCTGCAGAAAGCCCACTTTTTAACGGCATTGCGAACATTCACCGATGGCTCATGAGGAAAACACACAATCTCGATTTCCACTTTTAATAATAGTAATCCTAGATACATAATTCATCTGCGTGGTCGATATCGGCAAAGATTAAACAAAGTGATAACCTGATTAGAAAATGCGTGTTCAAAAGTATTTTATGTATCCACCAGAGGAGTGAACTACGCAGGGGCTGCAGTGTGCGTGTACCCTGACCTCGAGTACACGAGCGACGACGGCATTGTCCTGAACACCTTCTGGCTCCCTTATGTGAGAATGCGTTATTCCAATCCATAGTCTCGGTTAACACTAGTACTCGTTTGATTTAAGTACAGTACACGATTTGATAGATTTGCTCATCATAAATGCAGTAAAGATTACTTACATTAATAGATTATTTTGATTTTAAAGCTTCATTGTCCTGTGCACCATCCGTTTTTACTCATTAGTGCAAAAATTGTTGATGCGTAAGTCGACTGCGCTGTCATGAAATATTCAGCTGAATTAAAAACCGAGGTTAGATTTCTGTTATAAATTATGTAAACGTGAGTCGCGTGCAACTGTACTTCAAGGCAGGCGTTTTTGTCGTCACAAAAATGCGAACAATTTCCGCCTGTTTGAGAACATTCCCTCGATATAATTTATTCAATTCGTTCACACAAACACATTTAACGACTAACGTGATTTTGTTGACAACATACTCGGAACGTCTGTAAATGCGACTGATGTTGTGATTTATTATGAACTAATTTTTCGATGCAGATGACATTTTTGGGGCTGCCGGACAACTCGATCCGGTCGGTGCGGAAGGGATGCTTGAGTCCAGCAGTGGTGAAGGCCAGCTCACTGGAACACGCCTTCCAAAATGAGGACATAGGAAAGAGGATCCTCACATCCAAGTCTCATGGAAAATTGCAACGCGCTGCCGACAAAAATTAAAGAGTCTCAAGTGATGCATCCCGGGAATCTACATACGTAGTAGCTACGTGACAAAAACGTTCGTATTTTCAATGATAAAAAGCATAAAACTTCTCACTTTGTGCTTACAACGAAAAACTCGTAGTCGTCGGGCCTGAAGCGAGAACAGCTGCTCACCGAACTGATGTGGAAAAAAATAAAATTCATGTTTGATAAAATACTCGAAGAACAAGCCTAACTGAAGATGAAAATAACAAGAATAAAAGTCAATACTTCTCAAAACTTCACGTAAAGCAATGTCAGAAAAAGATCTGCATGTGAAGATTAATGGACCTTAAGAATAATTATATACAAGAAAGGCTATCCATACTTTAGTTAACTCAGTGATTTCATTGCAGAAAGCAGGGATTGCTTCAGTGTTTCCTTCGAACCATTAATTACGTAGAATTTTCATAATGCATATGTTATTATTGATTAAATGTGCAATGAAATGTTCTTCCGCTAGTGTTCCAATTTCGATCATAATAAATTTTTACCGCCAGTGGTTTTTGAATTCTTGATATGCTTTCGTACAGGTAACACAATGACATGTCATGTACAGTTATTGCAATTTATACAGCTGTCATGTGCGTTTTCTCATAATTCTCACTTGCTGTGGGGGGCACCGAAAAGAAAAACCATGTATCTGCACAAGAGTCAAACAACACTATCATGTGTTTTCGAACTTGCAAATTAACCGTGATTTCGATTTGGAAATGGAATAAGTACCGAGGTATGAGTAGGTTTTAATAAAAAAAATTAATAATTGCGTTGATTGACTTAGAAACATTGTACTATAAGTAATTAATTTCAATTGCACTTTCAGCCTGAAGCGTTTATAAAACACCGTATACTGATTCGTCCTCAGAAATATGTGCCTTACACTTGATCAGAAGACAGTCACAAACGTCGTTAATAAACTCGAAAAAAATACATAAAATTCTTGTTTTTCATTCCTTGATACTAGTGAAATGTTCAACATGAAATATGATTCTGTCATTTAACTCTGCTTGAGTTACGTCTATCCCTCCGTCCGCCAGTCATTTCAAGACAACTTGTAAGAACAACAGCTTAATAGCTACACCAGCAAAAAAATCATGGTAATCTTTTTAACTTGATTATCCGAACCTTTTCTAGTCCATTCAAACCTAACATATTCACCTAATTCACCCCACCATTACCTAGGTAAACTTATCGATTAGTAAAAACAGCTTAGCAAAGGCACACAGCATCCTCAGTCGGTTTAGAAAGTTTAAGAAATATTATCTCTATCCGCTTGGACCCGCAAAAATTAATCGTTGTAGATCATTCATCCCGGGTGTCCGCTTAAAATGTAACCGATTCAAAGTTGGCGTAGTTAGAAAAATATTAGTGTCAGAAGGCTGAAATAGGTTTCACTGAAAAGAGCAAAATTAAAGTTTTATTTTATATCGATAATTTTGTTTATTTGCAATACCTTTCAAATAAGTATGACATTTATCACTAAAAATTGTTTTCCAACAATATTGGGTTAGAACTGCTCATGTTTTTAATTCTTCGGCGAAATAATAACCTCAGATCTTTATCCTACGGTGAGATTTCTTGATGACAATGCATTTCAGATGGTTTTAAATAAGGTTTTTTTTTAGAATAAAATGAACATTAGTTATCTTGCCTTGTGTCTCAGCGGACAATTTTCTCACTGATTTCGTTTTATCATCGTTAATAAATATCTTTACCATGTTAATTCTTGTTTCTGTCATTCTAGTATGCAATAAAATTAAACTTTAAATCCTGCTCTTTTCAATGAAACCTATTTCAGACTTCTAAACCTAATATTTAACGAACTGCAGCATTTTTAAATCGGCTACTTCTCCAGCGGACACCCTGTAGTTACAGTCGACTATCGAAAGGCACCTGTCACTGGGTCACATGACGTTAGATTAATAAAAATTTATGGTTAGTTTGGTGCATACTGGGATAAATTAGGTTAGCTTAGGATAGGTTAGGACCGTTTATGGTAGGATAGGTTAGGAGATAATCGGATAGGTTGAGAAGTATTAAGTTAGGATAGATTAGGTTAGAATACGCTAGGTAATTAAGATTTAAAAAAATAGACATGTGAATGTATTTTGCGTCCACGTAGAGGACTATGAAGTTTCTTGAACTATGCAAACCGACTATGAATGCTGTGTGTTTACTAAGTTGATTTGTACAGATAGGTTGGGTAGGCAAGGATAGAATTGTTTCCAATAAGTTTGGTTAGGTAATGGGGGAACCCCCTGGAATAAATTTGGTTGTGATAAGTTTGATTAGGATGTGGGTAGGAAAGGTTCAGGTTATCAAGTTACCACATTGACTGCGTATTAGTACGTATGTGTACCACTAGGTGAATTGCTCATTTACGTACCAGTATCAATGATAGGCATCTCAATTACTTCACCAGCTTCATTTAGATTAAACTCCGGCGTACAAGTTAAAATGTTATCATGCAATCATATTTTTCATACTTCTAAGAAAAGATAGAAATGCAATCAAGTAGTAAAGACGGCTTTTCAATTCTAAATAAAATTTGGGTATCTACATGTACAACTTTCGTTTCTATTCCCCGTTTCTTTTTCTTTTAGTCAAGTGTCGGATTTACCTGCAGCACCCTGTATGCGGAGGTGCATGTCTGTCCGGCACAGTTAGAAAGCGTTATAAATAGAGACCGGATTTTCAAGCAAAATACTCTAAATGCTTATTTTGCTTAAAATGCTATATAGGCTGGAAAATGCTTATTATGCTTCCAAATGCAATTTTTCATATAAATGCTTTTTAGCAATTGATAGCGTTATACATTTGCTAATATTTCTATAAATGTATGTAAAAGCAGGTATGACGGCAAGCGCCTCTTAGGGTAATTTGTACACCTCTTGGGTAATTTGCATGCCATGCTGGAAAGTGATACTAGAAAGTTCTACACTGTGTGTGTGTCTGTGTTACTATTGAAATAGCATCTTTTTTTTCTGTTTATATTTATAGGGTTTTCCCTTTTTCTGTCTATATAAAGAAAAGTACACCGTGCGCCACCCAGAGAGAGAGAGAGAGACGTAGATTTAACATACAAATAAAATTTGGATTAAAATATTAAGTTACAACTTAAAGTTTTCTTATCATCTCTCTCTCTCTCTCTCTCTCCCTCTCTCTCTCTCTATGTCTGTCTCTCTCCACATGGCATATTATCTGCGGTAGTTAAATTGTAGGTTTCCCACACCTTATACCTAGAAATAATGTTATTCCTACAGTTGGGTGTGTGATGATATATAGCTTACTACGGCAGTCGTGCACTTGATCTCGATCTGTGAATGGGTCCGTGCCTAGTGCGTATGTCCCTTCACACAGGCATTATATACGTATGTAGCTTAAATTTTCAGCGTTCTTCTTGTCCCTGTACGAAGTAGCTGATCCATTATTGTGCGTCTAACTTTGGTTTTCGTGCCCCTTTTCATATCTTATTTTATGTTGCAAATTTTTGGTCAATATTAAGTTTACTTCATTCCGCAATTTTTACAATTATATTGCCTTATTTCTATAAAATGAATCATTTTGATGTGTCCGGTTCATCACGATTATACAGGATGTAATTTGAACTTCAAAGCTGAACATCTCGGAAACTAAGCATTTGCGAGAAAATTGTTATTCATGACAAATGTCTTAAAATGGTTCTTTTTATACAAATAAGGCAACAAAATTGTGAAAATTACGGAATGAAGTAAACTTTGTAATGACCAGATTTCTTTCTCACTTAAATGAGTTTGTTTACTTTTGCAGGATAGATTGGCACCCAAGTGACATTAGGTGAAATATGCCGAAGGTTCCTGTGTCAACAGATGTAAAACTCCGAAATTTAGTGATGACTTTTGGCAGCACTGATTTCTCACAAAATGGAACAAACCTGTTTCACCTCCTTTGCCAATGCGTTGTCAATTTTTCAAAAAAAGTTTAATGTACAACAACTGGTAAATTCAGCTAAACATAAAAGAAATAAAGAACGACAAAGAACTACGGCTACTGTGAATGCATCAGAAATAGAAGAAGCATCAACTGTTGACAATCTATCTGAATAATCTTCGTCCACCCCATCAACATCAAACTTAATAACTCCATACTGTTCTTCGACGCAATTTTGTAAAGACCTTTGCAACGCTCTTGTGGACTCCGGAATCCCATTATGGAAACTTTAAAGTCCCTCTATGAGAAGCTTCTTAAATTCGTATACTAAATGAAGTGTCCCAGACGAATCAACGCTGCGTAAAAATTAAATTGGGAAATGTTACAGTGCAACAATAGAGCAAATTAGAAAAAATATTGGTGAAAACTACATCTGGCTATCAATCGACGAAACCACTGATGCAAAAGGCAGGTTTGTTGTGAGCGTTGTTGTGGGTTCACTAAATGCTGACAAAGAATCCAACATCCACTTACAACATCAGAACAAGTTGAAAGAGCAAATAGCTCTTCGATAGCTCAAGTGTTTTCTACAGCTCTTTTAGTACTATGGCCGGATGGTATAAAATATGATAAAGTAATGCTGCTGCTTACAGATGCAGCATCACACATGAAGAAAGCAGCTACTGCGCTGCAGGTGATTTACCCTCACATGCTACATGCCACGTGCCTAGCTCACGCACTTCACCGAGTTGCTGAGTACGTTAGGGATATTTTTCCAGAAATTGACAAACTACAAGTTGCCAACGGTAAAAAGATATTCCTCTAAGCTCCCTCCAGAATTCAAAAACTTAAAAGTGTTGCTCCTAACCTTCCATTGCCACCACTACAAGCAGTAACGCGATGGGGTACTTAGTTGTCCGCCGTATTTTATTATTCTGACAATTGTGACGTTCTTGTGCAAGTAATGAACAGTTTAAGCAGTGAAGATTCATCAGCAATAGGAATAGTTTAAGAATTACTTGGAAAAGACTTGGTTAAAACAGACTTAGCATATGTTGCGACTCATTTCAGAAATCTTCCGAAAGCAATCGCCTTACTATATAGAAGCACGCAACAAGCCTATCGTAGATTCTATTTCATTATTTGAAAATGTAATACAAGAACTTTCATCCCTTTCAGGAACAAAGGGTGATGGTGTACGAGCGAAATGTGAAATGGTTGTGAATGGCAATGTAAATTTAGACACTCATGTTAAAATATCTGACATTTTCAAAGGAAAACCAGGTGAAGTTTCGATAGCCATGCACCCTCAACAAATTACAGCTTTCAAATATGCTCCTGTCACTTCAACAGAAGTTGAAAGAACATTTTCTGTTTTCAAATATATACTTTCTGATAAAAGGCACACCTTAACACTTGAAAATTTGAAAATGTTGCTAATAATTCATTGTAATAGAACTTCTGAATAGCTGTAAGAAACAAATGGTAGTGTTTGTTTGTTCTTTCTTGCGATTGTTCCTTCACTGTATTGTGTTATATTGTTCCTGTTTAATAAATGTTTTTGGTGTCTTTTGGTCTGATTTGTCATATTATGCTATAAGCATTTATCAATAAAGTCATGAAACTGCTTTATTAGCGCTTATTCTTTAGTGCTGTAAATGCTATTTTCTCGAGCTAATTCGTCATATTTGATAGCGCTTAAACGTCCGGTCTCTAGTTATAAAAATGGGTCGGTAGCGCAGGAACAAAACAAAATAAAAGCACTGACATTCCTTGGAGTTTGTGATACAGAAGTAAAGATGCAATTTTACAGCGTTTGCACATGCCATGAATATTGAATGACAGATATATAATTCAACTGAAAACATGAATACGAATTAAATAGATACCAGAAACTATTGATGTGTATAGGCTACAGCGTTGTTAACATGGTCTTCTGGGTTATGCGAAAGAGTATGGCTTGAAATGAAGGCTTTGAAAGAAAATTCGTAGATCATTTTACACAATTAAACTGCTTTCTGCTTGTTTGGGTAGTCCCTCTGTTCCCCTTACCAAGAAAGAAAAAAATAAAATTAGCTTACTTATCGTGAAGTGGAAACAAAATTCATCAACGATTTTTTAAAATGTCTTAATATAAAGTTCCTTAGTAAATATACATGGGAATCATAGTGACCATGTCAATGGTTAAACAAAATTTTGAGAGGTAAACGTAACAATAACGTATTTATTTTGTTAAATTTTTCTGTTTGCCATTTTACACTGTTTTATTTTCTTCATACGTGTGAAGCTCACGAGTAAATCTGTCGATCAGACAAAAAAAAAAGCGCCAAGTCCATTTTACAAGAGTTTTCAGGAGAGCTCTTTTTATGGAGTTTTTTATTACGTGAATAGCACCTCCTACCACCACAACAGAACAGTAATTGAAAGTTTAGAGGGTGTCTTGCATCTAAGAAAACCCAAATTTGTTAAAAAATAAAAATTCAAATTTCGAGAATTGGCCCTTTTTTTAGTCTGATTGGCAGATATAACCAATGCTACCTAAATCTGTGAACCATTGATGGAGCGTTAGATTTTTAATAAATCAAAAGATGTGCCAATATTCAGGATTTTTTGCTGACATAAGTTGTTCTTACGTAACATGTTGTGCGCCTAGAAACCGTACAAATCCCATGTATTGGATGTGATAAACATTAAGGAATGTGATTATCACGGTTTTAGCCATGCTGATGAGTTATAATTTTTTATTTGTTCCTCAATGAGTTTGTGACTGGTTACCGCAAATATACAAAGTCTACTTCAGACGAGGCAATTTTGTAATTTCATGTAATCAACTTATTACAGTAGGAAAAGTTCAACAGATAACGTCTTCACAATTATCTCACCACGAAATTTACAGTTATTAAAGGAGACCATTCCTTGCTTGATATTCAAGTGTCTCCAAACTTCTATTAAAAAAATAAATTAATTCATTATTTATATTGAAAATTTAAAAAAGGAAATTCATTCAGTCTTTTGGATGACGCTGAGTTTTTCCAAACTATTTTATCAACTATTTGAATACATTTTTTAAGCTTGTGATATTTTAATCAGAGCCAAAGCAACAGCTTGAAATTTTCTGGAGCCTAACTTCCACTTGGCTTTGCGGTGAGTAACTGATGGTAGAATTTGCGTCTCAAATATCCTTAGTAGGATCTTGATCAGTTTTTCCTCTACGTGAGAATCATCCCAAATGTAAGAAGATATTGCTTATCAAAGTGTACTGTAAAAACATTTTCCATCACAAATCTTCCTACAATTTCGTTATAAGTTTTATGAAAATTATATGTCAGCGCTACATTGTCTTCAATTTGACAAGCATCAAATGATAGGCACATAACTCAATAAATTATTAATTAATTTATTTTACCATTTGACGCGAGCGACCGTTCCACATCGAATTTCGGACTTGATTTCCTCCTTCGATAAGGCAAAAGTTGACTTCAGTTGTTCACTTGGGACTCCCCAACCTCGCCAAGGTGACGGGGGGGGGGAACCGCACGTGGACGATTCACAACGGGGTCACTGAACCAGTCCTTCAGCACCGAGCGTATGAAGTTGTCCGGCAGATCAATGTCCGCCATCTGAATTTAATTGTTTAAACTTTAACTATTCAGTCTACACACATGCTATTTGAGCTTGGTAGGGCACAATGGCAGCAGCCTTTGCTCATCTTGATACATTTTGCAATGATTGTCAATGGCTGCCATCTGGGAAGAAGTTTTAAAACTTAGTATGTCAGTTTATATTTATTCTATTTGAGCCTGGTAGCGCACAGTGGCAACCGGCTCATACCGATGCATTTTGCAATGATTGTCAATGTCTGCCTTCTAGCAAGAAGTTTTAAAATTTAATAATTCAGTTTACATTCATGTCATTTGAGCTTGGCAGCGCACATTGGCAGCAAGCTTTTCTCATTTCGATGCATTTTGGAATGACTGTATACCTACCTAGCCAATGCGAGCAGGATCCATAGTTGCATATTGTTGTAAGCCCTGGTAGTAACGTAACCCTAAATTGATTATAATTAAAATGATTATTTGAGTGCACTTGAAACTGAGATTAAAAAAAGTTTTTTTCATATTTACCGTAAAGGCCAGGACGTAATCTATGACGGTCCCGTCTACGAGAGTCAAACTTGCATTCGGAATGACGCAAACGGCAGTCCCTGAAAACTGGACGCCTCTGGGAGAACTTTCTCAAATTAAGCTAGTTTACCATTAACAAACAAATAACGACCTGCGAACAATGTTCATCAACACGTTGTTTGTACATTTGTGTACCCGTACGAAAATTGCTCATTTACGTACCGGTATAAACAGAAATCATTTCAGTTTTTTCACTAACTTTTTAAAATAAATTTTTAAGTACAAGTTGAAATATTATCATGTGATAATACTGTTGCCACTTCTTAGAAAGGATAAAAATGTATCCAAGCAGTAAAGTCGGTTTTTCAATTCTCCTACTTACAACCTATTTTGATCAACCGTAGCAACCGCGCAAACGTATTCAACGTGTTAAGTATAGTAAAGCATTAGAGTAAAGATGAAAAAGCAGAAGTGGAACACTCTGTAGCGCGAGGTTTAAGTAACTTTCACTTACGTGAAGAAAGCCCAGGTAGAAGTTCCTGAAATAAAATGAGGGAGGAACCCGCCTGGTCGAGGTCTCCTACAGTGATGGAGGTGACGTTGCTTCTGTTCTGAATTCGATGCCTAAGAAAACTTCATATTCATACAAGTTGAAGTAGTCACCGTTGAGGCCGTCAGGATTTCCTGCCTACCGCAGCGTTGATATCTGCAGAAAATTGAACGACTTCAATACGTCAATCAATTTTGGTGTACGTCAATCTATTCAGTAAACAAAAAATCTACGTTAGATTAAACGACGTGAACTCTCCAAGCGAAGACAAAGTTTTACTAAAAAATTAATGAAATGATCCTAAAAAGAAAATGGAACATCCGCAAAAATCGTATGAGATCTACCCAGTTGATAAATGCAAATATCTGCACTGAATTGAATGAAATCAACTCACTGATTGAAATTTCAAATTGACCTAAATAGTGTGAAGCATAAATCAAGCAGTTGTGAACGCGAAAGAAAATTCGTAGCTCACTTCTTAATTTCAATGAACGGTGATGATATTTTTTCAACGATAAGATATTCTAGCGGGTCTTCGTACGTTAGAGAGAAAATTAAATTCAATCTGCACGCTGAACGGCAGCTCTTTTCAAATGTCACAATCGTTTATCGCCAAAAGCATATTTTCAACTAAACATCTGGTGAATAATTTTTGAGTTCGTGAAATAAATTTCATCGCTTAAACTATATTCCATTCACCATTTGTCAACTTACTGAATCTCAAAGGCCATTGATCGGGTCAAAAAAAGGTGGATCAAATTGAAAATGATTTGGAAGTAAATTGTTGGCAAATGGCTTACAAATTTCTCAGCTCATTAGGACACAAGTAATCGAAGCAGGAGCTGATGCCAAGAACTGTGCAGCTCCTACCTTCGTAGTTGACGTCTTCGTCAAATATCCACCTAAGAAGATAAGAGCCAGTGTCTCAAATTACCGGAGTGCAAAGAATAGTAGCTTTGATTGGCTATAAACAGAACAAAATTTTTATTATGATGATTATTTTTATTATTATTCCATTGGTTAGTGAAAGACTCCCGAACTTCAATAATGGTGATCTCAAGATAGCGAAAAAAGGAGCTATATAGTATGCTGGAAACAGAGAATCTATTCACAAAGTGTGTTCCCGCACAGAATATCCTGCGAATTGACTCAGCAAGTTAGGAAGGAAGAGGAAGAAATGACAAAAAAGAAGCGATACCAAAGAAGGCATGAAAATAGAAAGAATCAAAGTGGACAGGAAAGAAGCAAATTTCGAATAGCTTGTCCAGGTCACAACGGGGTTATGAATTAACATGAGATCTACTATTGAAAACACATATTTTAACTTGAAATCATAGCGTCCAGCTTGCCCGGTACTTAGCGTTCGTCAGAAATTATTTTGATCCACTATATATTTAACTCTCTCCGCTCCTAGTTTGTACTGAGCTAACTTTGGAACTTTCCCATTTTTTGTTTTTGTGCTCGCGCAGTCGCACAATATCTCATTTTCTTGCAAGCCTATTGCGGATCGGATTTTGTTTTCCGTTTTATTTCAGCTCTGTTTTTAATAGGACTTGTTTGCGATAAACATATGTCTACACTTGCTGATATTTGATATCGTCCACTCATTGTTGAGAATCGATGACAGGAATGATCGATGCTAAGCTTTTTTAGATGTAGTGGAATACGTGAAAAATTCAGAGCCCCGTCTTCAGAGGAATAGGTCTGAGTTGAAAAATTATACATGAGGAAATAAGACAAAAGATGAAATGACAAAACTCTCGGTACTGCATCAAAAATTGATTTGAGAGCATCAATTTATAATTTTAGTGATATTTTGTAACTTTGCTTCTGTAGGGAAGAAATTTGCTGTATTCATTTCATAAAATATTCCTTTGAACATAACGCGCAGGCAAAAGTGTCATTCTCTAATAGATGACAAATCGAGAAAACGAAGGTAAATCAGGGCGAAGTGTTTGATTTTGCCGCTCAGTAAATAGATAGAGCAGGATTTTGCATCGCTAAGGTGTCCCAAAATCGGCGGTTTAATCTGTCAAGTTTAAATAGCTGGTGTATATGCCGACTGTTTAATGTTTTTACTTTGAAATTAAGTTTAAACAAATAATTTTGAATATTTAGTCAAACTATTTTTCAACTTTTAAGAAATGGGTCTATTATTTTACTGTTCTAAGCACTTGAGATATCTCATTGTAAAATAAAATTTGTTTCGTGATGTATGAAGGTTAAAATACCTATTGTTATTGCTCCGCGAAATTCATTTTACGAGTCGCCGTACAACCAACACATTTTTCCCAGAATCGCTGTCATCACCGTGAATTAAAAAAATATATTTTAAAATTTCACCATCAAAGCAATTATCGTTTCAATTTTAATTTAGTTGTGATCTTTTTCAAATTTTTTGCAGGTGAATTCATACATGAAAAAATCTCTAAATTGTTTGCCCCGAATCAATCTCTTTTTCATTCCCCGAAGTACTTTTATGTTAGAAACTTTTCCAGTAAGGCACGCAATCCATCGATCGCAGTAACGAACCTGTCTCATTTGTAGATGCAGACTCATGTGTAGATGTGATACTGCGTATATTGGTGAGGTGACCTTTCACATCACATGACTCAGGTCACTCAGCGGGGGATCCCTGAGTCCAAAGTTAAACAATGCACGCATATCAACACCTGTCAAAGCTCTCACAACGCCTCTCAGCGATTTTATAGAAAATATATGCAATTTTCTCTAATTCTATTGAACAACTTCTAAAATTACGCTGAAAAAGTTAAATTCATGTCTTCTAAAGAAAGAATTACCCCTCAAAACATTTGAGCTTATTGGAATTATTATTCGATGAGAGTCAGTCACCAATTTTTTAAAGCCTTTCAAGGAACCGTCGCCATTAACTGTTTGTACTGTAACCTCGCAGGAAACAAAACAGTGCTCTCGCATCTGGCACATGTCCGAATCTCAGAGCTGAGGTGAGGACGTGATGTGAGCTGTACTGAGAGCCTATTTATCACAACATGAAAGTATGTGTGACAGAAATTATTTTGTTATAGGTTATAACATTAGGTGAATCGTAAAAAAAACGTAGTAAAAACTGAAAAAAAAAAGATTGCAGTATTCAAGGAACTCTAGGAACAATTTTATATGATTGGTTTGTGACTTAGATTTTAATGAATTGTCTGCTTACTCTGTAGCCCTAGTGAAATGTGTTGTATTAGTACAACAAATATATTTCCATGCCAAAGTTAAATGCACTTTTACTCCATATTATTGTGCACAAAAAATTATAGCTGAGTGAATCGAGGAATATTATGGTACATCACCGTATTATTATCAAAATTGCAGTGATCATGCTTTCTTTTAAATTCGTTGAAATTGAAATTTTCCAGAATTATTACAAGTGTAACGTCAACACGTGTTTCTGTTACCTGCAAACTCAGTCCGACGTTATAATGTGACTTGAAGTCTGTCAAAAATAACCTATGTTTATATTGTGTTTGTATTTTGTTCAATCGCACGTTCCCTGAAGTATTCTTTTTTTATTTTCTTGTGCATTTAATTCTTCTTATTTTTTTATATTAAGTACAGAATGTCTGCTTAGAGATTCAAGTTGAGATCATTTTTTCAAAAGTTGTCTTCATTTGAAGTGCTGCTTCTGAACAAAGGATCATATTCAGGAGTCCGTCTCCCTAAAGTATCAGCTGCAATTTGGTAACGATCATGTCAGTGATGACATATTGTACTTCAGTACAGAGGAACCTTCTCAGCGCTGTTTACATTTTTGATCGAAAACACGAGGTTCCACCTGTATGAAATCCAGCTAATAATTTTCTGCATCATCATTGACCTAATCACGCATACAAAAACAGTCTCATACCTAAGAGCATGATGTTTCGATTAGACCCTAAAGTTTTGAAAATTACAAGTCATTCCGATTTTTAATGCAACGAAATATCAATCTCATATGTACCTATCGTTCAATTTTTTCCGTGCTATTGATGAACGCAGTGTTAGAATGAAAGTCTTCAGAAAGCTGGCTTTCAATAATCTCAGAAGCACAATTTAGTTTGAGCCCTGGAACAAATACAATTTTGGTAACTCCTTATTTGAATAGTACCATTAGCGTATTTCTCCAACAGAAATATTAGCAATCCGCCTATTTTAATACGGGAAACGATTTAATGATGTTCATCATGTTATTCCCCTAAAATAACTTTTGTGTCGAGGAATCAAATTTTATTTTATTTTCTGGGATCATTTCGACCAAATAGACAGCAATACTTCACTACCAAGGGTTCTAAATCGCTTCGTAACTTTTCTATAGGGATACTGCAGAAATCAGTTTTGGGTTATTTTTCATTCTATACATTTCCAATACAGACAGAATGTCTCACATATCTTCTCACTATCAAGCACACGGCATGGTTTTGTGGACGTTGTAGCATTTTGAGACCCATTTTTTTAAGATCTCTTTATGGAGATCTTCATTTTAAATTTTACACCTCCGCAAATGAGCTCTTGTCTGCCTTGAATGAAAAGCAGCAAACATGTCGCGGACAAAATCGAAGACGAAATTTAGGCTCAGTTCTCTT
>JACJUY010001180.1:27095-90786 GCA_014220935.1 Platorchestia sp. MABIK | reverse complement strand
TGGGCATGTTGAAAGAATGAATGTTGAGCGGCTGGTGAAAAAGATTTATGTGTCGGAAGTGAGTGGTATTAGAGTGCGAGGTAGGCCACGGATGTGTTGGATGGATGGGGTGAAGCATGCTTTGTATGAAAGGGGTCTGACTGTGGATGTGGCGAGAGGGATGACTGCGGACAGAAGTGAGTGGGGGCAGTGGATAAGAAGGTTTTTAAGTACCTAGAAATGAAATGATGCCGGTGATAAAATCTCATTAAGGAAGAAAATTGGTAACGTATGAAGGGGCTGAAGAAGGCTAATAGTATAATTTTTACACCGAGGCGCATTATTTGGTTTACTCATTGAGAGCCCTTTTTAGTAATGTCAGTTGGTACTGAATCACACATTTTTGCTCACTATCCGTCAATTTCATTAAACCACGATCAGAATTGGATTACACATTTTCGCCCACCGTTATTTTTAAAGAGATATTAGTCAGCGGTAAATAATGTCTACTAGCTCATAATTCATCACTTTTCATTTACGTGTAGCAATGAATATAAGAAACACTTCTAATCACAGTTGGGGCCCCTGACAATTTTACTAATCACAGAATTATTGCGTTATACTTTGCATCTCTCCATATCCTCGAATGATTATCTCGTGACATCGTTGGTCGTAAAGGAGGAATGTCGTTAAACCAATTATACGATGTAACAAAATTTTTACTTTTTCTGTCTGTGGTCAATTAATGTCATTTTCTATTTCCTTTCATCTAAAAAATAAAAATAAGATGATTATTCTCTTTAAACTTTAATTTTTCTAAACTGGCCAGCTATGTTTTAAAATTAGCCTATTATAATAGGCCAATTTTAATTATCCCCCTAAATAATTTCAATCCAGCAATCTACTTTAATTTGGTGGAAAAAATTCAACAACTCTCTAGATGACTTCAGAACCTTCAAAACTCAAAACTATTTTTTCTAAACATTTCACGAACTTCTAGGACATTAATACAATGTATGATGAATGGCAGCATGAACGCCGGGAACGTATGCTCAACAAGTCAGTTCACTCTAGCCGTCACTGCATAAACAAGTCGATCGTCATCAGTCATTACAATTTGCATTCTTTAAGCATGGCATCCAGAGGTTATAAGCATCCAGCAGACGCATTTTGCTGCGTCTGTGGCGAGTTTTTCAAAACTAGAGCTAAAAATTACTCTCTGGAAAGATTACTGAAAATGCGCGAGGCCTACAATGCACATTACTGCATGCCTGTTGGGGATCAAGACAAACCTTGGGCACTTCATTTCACCAGCGAACTCTGCATAAGAACTCTGGAAGGTAAGAAAAACACGAATATATATGTATACACAGTGTATTCTATTTTATTTTAACAAATCCTATTACACTGAGTTGAATGTCTCTGTATTTTTATGCTTTTGGTTTTTTGCTTTTTTACAGGTTGGTAAAGAGGGGAAAACAGAGTTATTAGAATTGACATCCCCGAATTGAGAGGGTACCAACTGATCACTCAAGCAATTGCTTTTTCTGTGTGGTAGACCCTTCCAAACGTCGAGCAGGCAAATGTGCGCCTGCGCCTGCTGTCGTTCCACACTGCTCTGTAAGAGAGCGCAGTAGTGTTTACAAAAGGAATGTACGTAGTTCAGAAGAACACGAAGCCACTGATCCAGAGTTCAGAGACGCAACTGATGAGAGAAATCCATACTACCCCAGCCAAGAAGACATCAATGACCTGATCAGAGATCTTGGGCTCACGAAGTCAAATGACGAGCTTTTGACTTCGAGATTCAAGCAGTGGAATTTGCCAGATGAGAGTGTGCACATTTCAGGTCAGAGAAAACGCCACCATCATTTTTCAATTTTTTTCACTCGCGAACATTAGCTTTGCTTTTGCCACTATGTGACCGGTCTGTTTGAGGCACTTGGAATTACTCTTAACCCCATAGAGTGGCAGCTCTTTATCAACAGCTCGTGCAAAAATTTCAAAGCAGTTCTCCTCATAACGGGAATTTGTCTCTATCTCTCCCTCTCGCCCAGTTTGTCTAGATCAAAGAGAAATACATGAGAGCAAGATCTTGTTAGATGCCTTGAAATATGAAGAGTACTGTTGGGAGGTTATAGGATACTTCAAAATGGTGTCTTTCCTGATGGGTCTCCAAAGGGGCTTTACCAAGTATCCTTGTTATCTTTGCCTTTTGGACAACAGGAATACCAAGGCACACTACCTCAAGTCGGACTGGCCACAGCGAACCAAGTTTAGAGTGAGGAGGAACAACGTCAAATGGGAGCCATTGTTGGATCCCAGAAACGTACTGTTTCCATCACTGCACTTAAAACTGGGCCTTATGACACAATTCGTCAGAGTTCTAGATAATGAGTCCCCAGCTTTCAAGTGTCTCCAAGATTTATTCCCCAAGTTGTTAGCAGTAAAAGTTGAAACCGGTGTCTTTATTGGTCCACAAATAAAAAAGGTCATGGAGTGCAAGGAGTTTCCAAAAAAATAATTTCAAGGACAGAGAGAGCAGCATGGGACAACTTTGTCTCATAATAAGCAAATAAGAAAAAACAGTCTCAACTCAAGGACAAAAACTTTGTTACACGGTGTTTGTAATCAACGCGTAGAAGTTTTGTGGCTGTTTATTACTTTTAAATGTCAATGTGTCGTGATTCTTTTTATTTAAACTCATGTACGAACGTCTGAATATTATTGGCAATAGCGAGGGATTGAGAAACCTAAAACGATTGACTTCCATTTGGATTTTCCGTCGTTTTGATCTGGAAATAAGGAAATGTTTCATTTTTGCACTTTTAAATTAACACCTATCTTTCTCAAGCACACGAGCAATACAGTCGTCAGTTCAATGAAATGAAAATAAAGTTTTATAGTTCATTGCAAAATGAATGAAAATTCAGCAACTATTGAGTTATATATTAGAAAAAACACAAGAATTCAGTAAAAATAGCGAGCTCCTGTGCTCACTCCAGTATTCGGAAAGAAAAGATCGCTAGCACTGGGTGCGTAACCAACGATAAACATTGTTTAAAAAAATGTAACTTTTGGACAATATAAAGTCTCCCAAATTGTTAACAAACAAAGATGAACGTAATTTAAGGTTTGGGATTTACAAGCCAATTACTCACCCATTTTCATACTTTGCATAATGTGGAAGCATAAAATTTTTTTCAGCATACATGTTTGTTTATTTATTTCAGATGCGCTTGTCGTGCATTGCTTTTGTGAGTTATGCTGTGCAGCCCTTTATTATAACTCGGAAATTATTTTTGCTCGTATTATTTTGGTCTGAATTTTTAAATCAGTCATGAGGTAAGCATGTTCATATCGATTAGCACACGCCGCATTATAAGGGTCTAATTATTGAACAGTAAACGTTTAACTTTTACAGGCACATAGTTAATTTTTGCTCATTATACTTTCAACAAGATCGGTCGTGATTGGACAACAGTATAGATTCAGGTATCAATGCGAAGACTGTGTTATTCAAGGCGTTTCTGTTTCAATGTCTCCTCATTGTCCTTCTTTTCGTCCGTCAGTAGAGTGTCGTGTTTTTCAACACATAATAAACTGTGAGAGTACATTTTTACTCTAATGTGTTAAGTTGATTCAACGACTTCACATAGATAATAAAATACTTATTGTGTTATCTTTCAAATATATTTATGGATTTTAAATTAAGGAAACATTTTAAATAAAATGCACTGTATCGGATTTAAGTTTTGTAAATACGTTGTTTTTCTTCTTCGTTTCTTCACGCACGAAAAGTTAGTGTCAAATTTCCGAGCGGTGGAATTGAAACCATTTGTTTTATACGCACAATAATTTATTTCCAATCATTATACTTTCAGCAACATCGGTCAAAAACGAAGAATCGTTTAGCATATGTGTCTTTGTGAATGCCAACAGTCCTATAACATCAATATTCCACTGCTTTCATTTTCTCTTCAAACCTGTATTAAAATACCCAAGTGAAACCATTTTAATTCTTAGTAATTTATTGAACCACCGACATGGCTGTTTTCTGGATCTTATTGTCTGTAGATCAATTTAGTATTTTAAGTTAAAATACATTTAAAATCCATTTGGTTGACAAGAATTTTATGTAGCGACTTATTCAGGAACTGAGTAAGTTTTCTTTCTTTTCTTGATACAATCATATGGTATTAAAAGCAAGAATGATGTTAAAACTACCTTCTATTCAACAAAGCAAAACTATTTCCCTCAAAAAATTGATTTGTTTACACCATCACTCCATGGTTGGGAGTAACACACGTTACAACGTCGCTAAGGAGACAGAAAAATTATTGGAACCCATCACTCTCACCGCCTCAGGATCGCCCAATTTTGTAAGTGGTTAACAGATTTGCTCATCAAAAACTGTACATGGAAAGAAAACTATGAAATCTGTAAATCTAAGTGTTCAATGAATCACGTGTCAAATTTTTCAAGTGTGGAAAATTAATAACTACTTCTCTTACAGGATAAGATAACTGCATTACTGGCTGCAATAATTTATAATTATGTAAGCCAATTCCTCTCGTAGTTCGCTAGAGATCCTGGGAGATCAACT
The DNA here is from genome assembly GCA_014220935.1 of Platorchestia sp. MABIK. Taxonomy (NCBI): domain Eukaryota; kingdom Metazoa; phylum Arthropoda; class Malacostraca; order Amphipoda; family Talitridae; genus Platorchestia; species Platorchestia sp. MABIK. The sequence goes on along the minus strand of JACJUY010001180.1, from coordinate 86,201 downwards.
TCTAGGCCATTGCGCGGCGGCAAGGCAAGAAGCTCGTCAGTTGCCTCCCTGTACCGCTGGCGCCTGGCCAACGAAATGGTTTGGAGCCACACGCCGACTGCTCCCAACAACGCGCGCGCCCTTTACACAGCCCTTCACAACCGAGTTGATGGAGTTGTCCGGTAGGCCAAGGTCTGTCACCTGTCGACGATTAAACATGGAACATTTTTCTATAGTACGCTTATCAAGATTCGTAAAGATGTACAAGATGGACACAGAAGAGTAGGGTTCATGCGAAATTTCATTGAGATTTTAACAATCAGTTTCTACGATGAGTGAAATGAGGAGTTAAAACATTCTTGAATGACTCCGTGAATACGTTACCTCGTAAACATAGTTGTAATTTAAAACGGTGCCCACGCTGTCCGTTAACTGGAAATCCGGAGTTACACACACGCCAACACCTTGAAACTGTTGTCCCCTGTGAAAAATTTCGATCGTTAACAGTAAGTAAGATAGGTCACTCAATCCTATAGAATATAATTCAGGATAATTTAATGAAAGATTGCAGACTTTAAAAGTCTGAATGAGTCACTGTTTGCGCAGTGCTTACGTAAAGAACGTCCACTGAGCAGTCCCCGATATGATGAGGGATGAGACATCCCCTTCGAGGTCTCCTACCCCGATTACAGAGTCGTTGTGCCTGAACTCATCTCCTGTGAAGTATGAGCCTGCGTACAGGTTAAAGTAGTCCTCGTTGAGGCCGTCAGGGTTTCCTGCGTACCGGAGTGACGAAATCTGAAAGCCAAAGCACAAAGTACCGGCGTGTTACACAAAATGATTTGTGATTTCCTGACATCTATTTGACGAACAATGTGATCTATAGAATCATGGAAACGACAGCTGTTTTAAATATAGCGTTCCAATAACGTGGAAGTGCTTCATAACTGCACTCTTATTAGCAAACTCAATCCTTTCTGACGAGGCATTCATAGCAGCAAATTCTTTTGGGGGGACACTCATTTCACTTGAATAGAAAAATCCCCGAGAAACCTAAAAAAATTCATTTGCGTGCAGTATTTCAAACTATAGCTTGTATCTGGTTCTTTAATTTAAAAATTCTATCATAAATTGAGACTGAAAAACACTCGTATTGGCGATTGAGCATCGATTGAGAGAGTTGTAAATACATTTTTTTAGTCAACTTCATCTATTTAGGCAATATAACATTTGTCGATAGGTAGAATCACCATGGTTCAATACGTTTGCATTTAATCTCGTTTAATCTGCATGCGACAATAATTAGAATATATTAACAATACTTGATGAAGCATTTTTCAGCAAATAACTGAACAAATTTCTCAGTTCTACAATTAAAAATATTGAGAATTATTCTGTCGATAGAGTAGGAATATCCTGTATTTTGAACATTTTTCTATATAAAGAAGTTACTACTGACGCTCACTGAACACTCACTACACCACTGCACTCACTACTTGAGCTGACAGAACACTCACCACACCACTGCACCCACTACTGAAGCTAACAGAACACTCACCACACCACTGCAGTTTCCAAAAGCAGGTACACAACCGCTGATTCCAACTGCTGAGCAGCTAAGCCCTCCGTCTGGACCGTAGTTTTCTCCATCGTAAACAATCCAACTGAAGACAGGAAACAAATAGACTTTTTGCATGAATTGAATTATAATAAGGGCTCTTGAAACGCAAGGACGGGCATTAGACATTTTTTTAACAAATGAATTCCTGGAAAATGATGGCCGAGTGGATCTGATGTTCGCAGCACATTGCAGAATGTATATCGTGCGTTGTTGCAGTACTTATAGGACAGGGAAAATCCAGGACTTGAGGAATGCGTACTGTTAATTTTTTAACATAGATCAGAGTCAGCAGAACATAAAAATATGCCATATCCGTTTTTTAATTCTTACCGACAATTATTATAATAAGAAGGCAAGTCCAAGCTCGAAAATTCCAAATTCCACACCAGAGTCTTGTGAAGATCCTCATTCTTTTCAATTATTTAACAAAGCGAAATTTCTAGTCATGACTTTCCCATAGCTGGACGATCTCCTCAAATAATGCATTATATTTCAGGGCTATACCCCATCGTATGTGGAAATTTTTTTATTTGCATAACACTTGATGTTACCACGTATTAAGCTCGTGCGTGTTCTTCCCTCCGGAAGCATGCACAATGTTCAGTTAGACTGGACCAAGCCACCAAGCGATGTGGTGATTACATCTACTTGAGTCTGTGAGACCGGACGCCGATCTCCTATTAGGTTAATGTAGACCAACCTGCTGTGTACGGTGATGTAGTACCTTCTCTAATCTTCTGTCGACTATTTTTCGTTGTAATATATTATTAGAGCCTTCTCCTGTTAACTACACTTCGTTATAATATACTATTAACGTCTTCTTCTGTCAACTGGGCTTTATTGTAATATTTCATCAAAGCCTACCAAGATTTTCTCTTTTTGCAATAGAAGCAACTTGAATTGTACAACTTTTTATCGCGTGATCGCCTCTAAAACCTTGGACCCGACCATGAATATTATGAGCAAACCGCAATTACCTAATAGTTAAAGAGAAAAACGTTCGGGTTCATCATCCAGTTATTTTTAAATACTTTTCAAATCAATGAACTATGTTTCACGGAATACTTTGCAACTCTTCCTCTACTTACAGTCAAGTGAACGGGACTTATCGAGAGCAATCGCCTATCCTGGACATGGGTCAACCTTTCGTTGATTACTATTGTTAGCTGAAAATTCACGAAACTGTTAAATAAGCCTTTAAATAAGTAAATACTCAAGTAATGAAAATCTCTAATTTTCCTTAGACTGTAAAAAATATCACTAAGGTTACCTCAACCAAAACAAACTTAAAATTCAGTTACAAATGTTGTCCTTACTCGGAAACCTCCCTCATCCTTGGAGAACAATCGTAAAAGTATACCGTTTCAAATTTTTTATTTTGCTCCATAATTGGAATTGGCATACCCTTTAATTTGTACTTTTTAATTTCGACGAATTCATAAAAACAGGATTTAAAATAATTTGGCCTATTACTGAATAGGAGCCTTAGAAACGAGCATTAAGGCAATTGTAGGTGTAATTGTATTTGAGATCCTCACAGGCCAGTGAAGCAGCCGCTCTTTAAGGCGTTGTTGACGCCGTTGAGGCTGAGGTCGGGCGCGTAATTGAAGAAGTCTATGGTAGGTCCTTGCGTATTGTACTCTGTGAACGCCTGCAAGTACCGGATGGTTTGAGCCTTTCCTGCATGTGATAAGTAGGATCATGTTAGCATCATACCATTCTCTAGTGTCCGCACCCTAAATCTTTAATTTTGAAGCCCATTTACCCCGTTACTAGATGACTTGAGCTTTTGCTGCATCTAATGAGTACAGCAATGTTAGCTCTAATCTTGTATATCCACAGTGCAGATCTCTATTTTTTTAAATTCATATTATAGACCCAAACTATGAAGTGACCGTTTAAATCCCTCACAGGCACAAATAAGGTCGAACATTTCACGTTCGATTACGACCAAATTTACTCGTCAACACCTCATTTCAAAAAATAAACAAGGTATGTGAAGTAGAGAGTATTGAGACTCATAATCTATTGAAGCAATGTTTTCGCGATAAAAGTAAGGGGAAAGATCCAGTCCAAAAAAATATATTGATAGAGTGATTATCAATTTCCTGAGAAGACAGAGCTAGAATTCTGAAATCATTCTAGAACTTGATGGCCGACGACAATGCTTTTTGATTTCAAGGAGCCTCATCTGAGACACATATACTTGGGCTTATTGCAATTACTTCATTTAACTAGATACAGTAGCCGTTTGGTACCACGAAACTGTAAAAAGACAAATCAGTATTCCGTTTATAATGAAGGGTCAACTCCGAACAAGTTTATAACAAAAGTCAACTTCAGGTCACTTCAAACCAATTCTTTGAGTTGACCATGACTAAGGGGAACATTTTCATTAACTTTTTTCAGTACTATTACATAGCAGGATAATTTCTTATCAATATAGATGAACTCATCTTTACGTTGGTTATGTCAGTGCATGGATCTTTTGAGTAAATATTTACAAATTATGTATTTCTGAATCCACCCAAGTAGAGAATAAAACGAGGGGACTCCTCATTTTCCTATAAATCTTCGCCGTTGTAGTCAAATTGCAAGTACAGAACCCTGAAGGTGAGCAAAAACAATCGAGCCGCACGTACCTTCTTGTTTGATCGTAGCTGCAGATGCCACGGCAATCGCAAGAGAGATATAGGCAATCATCGACTGCATGTTGGCTCCTGTTGAAAACTGTGTTTTGTGCGAAAGAGTTCACCTGCATCGAAAGGTGGAAAAATCATTCGTAGTCAAGAATTTAGGAGCGCAAATGCTTCTTTTAGGACTGCAATTTATTGAAATGAATGTTAGTTTACAGACATTCACTGACGACTAGAATAAATAGAATTGCAATTGATGTTTGAAAACTGTCTAAATATACGCGTGCGAGCATACTAAACAGGATAAAAATGAGGTAACTCCTGCCACTCAAATATAATGCCTGGAACAGTAAACAGAGCATACATTTAGTCGGTGTTTTTGTTCAGCTCATTCTGTTGAAAATTTTTCCTCTTGCTGATATAGCACATTAAATAATGTGAAATTTTCCTGGATTTATTGATGAATCTAATCATATTGAACACCCTTGAAGGGATTACGTTGAGAAGCCTCCATGAAAAACACAAAGTTATCGCACGTCGTTTGAAAATGGAATACAAGAGTAAAATTAGAAATAACTCTTTTGTACACGCTAGCCATAATAATTCGAAACTGTACTCAACCTGTAAGTTATGCCAATTTGAATGCTGTAAATTCCACCTAAACAGTATGACTCTTCCTTTTAAGTTCTTACTTTATGTTTTTTAGATTTTATCTTTCGATGGGAATATCTATTCAACACTCTTGATACATTATATGTATATTTTCGTTCCCCTTTTTACAGCTTCAAAAAAGAACAAGTAGATTGCAAATGCACGGTATTCAGAGGATAGTTTTTACAGTATAAACAACACTAACCTTGAAAATCAGTTACAACGGGTTAATCTTTGTAAAGTCATAGATAAATTTGGTAGGTATTTATGTATGTAGCTACTGAAATAAACGGGGTGATTTCACAAAGGTGATCTACTTCTCATTCCACTAAGTCAGCGTCAGCTTATTTGTTGATCCAGATCATTTGCACCACGTTGTCCGGCCCTCTAACGTGTGTCACGCCTCACACCAAGTTACCGCTGCCTACTCCCGTGCGTACACTTCTTAATTTTCCAGTGAGAGGTATGGAAATAACTGGAAATTACTCTATATTATAAACAGTCTATTGCCTAAATCAGCTATGAATGACCTAAGAAAATGATCTCGTAAATTAAAATTAACCAATTGGAGGTACGGGAATGAGTGAGAATTAACCCATATTATGAACAGTCTACTATATAAATGGGTGATGAATGACATAAGCAATGGCCTAATAAAGTAAGCATCAAGTAGAACATGTTAAGGAAATTCACTCAAATTATTCCCACCCGAAAACGGTAAGACTGATGCAATAAAATTGAAAAATCATATTACATTCAAGTGAAATGAAAATTCACTGAAACACATTTTCATAGCTGTACTTTCAATACGTCTGAATATAGAAACATGTGAGTTTACTCAAGGTAAGTACTCAGAATTTAAGAATAAGAGGTTATACACGAACTTAAACTGAGGTGGAAATTTGACTTCCTAGTCAGTAAACTAATGAAAACTGTTGTCAAATATACTCCACTATTATGGCTTGAAAAACAATGAGAGCAGAGTGAAACTTTACCTTGTCTAAGATGCTTGTTCTCAGCTGTCCCAAGTATGAAGTGATATTCTCGTACACTGCCTATCGTTATATAGACTGGCAACGTGGTCGTGTCGTCTATCACGTGGCCTCGATAGAGCGGTTCAACGTAACTGAGATAACAAATGTATCAGTGCGGGATGACGCCGGACCTTCTTGAGACGGGATTTCTGGAAAAAGCGTGCTTACAATGTCATAGCTTTGCAATTCCAAGTATAAGAGCCTGCCATGTTGAGATAAGAAGTATTGAGGCCTGATAAAGTGAAAATCTCTACGTTGCACCGAAGGTGTGCGTCACAGCCAAGCGTTTAGATGAGACTTGACTCCATGGTAATGACGTAGTTGAAATAGAAGCAAAAATTTTCAGTGCTAATTTTCATAATGACGTGATTGCTAAATAACCAAGGACAGAAGTGAATATTTCCAATGCACCGGATGATATATCTTCAAGAAATATTCCCTATTATTTCTGCGTTATGAAATTTTTTCCCTATTAAGATTCTTTTCAATTAAAACGTTTTGCCGCTACCGAAACAAAAGATGAAAATGTAAGTTGAAATTTGGGCAAATACTTGAACGTGTGGTTCTCTCAGTGTTGAACTGTTACGCAAAAAAGACATGAAGTTAATACAAAGTGGAGTAAAATGGCATCACAAAATGCGGCTGAAAGAACTGATAAAAATTCTGATTACTCGTAACGTGTAGGACTGATTATTACCATTTGTGTAGACACCACGGACCCTATATCTGCACGTATTGTTTTCATGCGCGATTTAATATTGAAATACACCGTTAAATTATAGAGATCGTTGCATACTGAACAATAGCCTGCTTTCGGTCTTACTAGAGTACTTCTGAATTAACACGTTTTAACAGCTTTTTCGAACAACTTACTGCAGAACATCAAAGACGAAATTTAAAGATCAGAAGTCTAAAATATTGAATTTACAGCGCAATCCTAAACCGTAGAAAAAACACACAAAATGCAACACATAAGAATAATGAGGCAACACATAAATCCAAATACATGTCCAAATAAACGAAGGACCAAAACCAAAGAAAAACCAAAATTGGTTTGGAATACAAGGCGAGAAAGTGACGAGAAAGCTATGAAATGAATTGAAAATACGCTTTACTCAAAACGATTTACAACGAACAGAAGCGTAGGCTACATAAGAGGCCGAATGATTAATAAATTTACAGTTGAACGACATAAATTTATCTATTTGTAATGTAGCATGATGATATCGATGTCAAGTTTAGCGTTTACTGTGTATTTTATTGCAACAAAAGCCCTAATACTAGCAAAAGTCTCAGAGAAAGTCTTCATGAAAGTTTTAACGAAAAAGGTAATAACATTCTTTGTGATAGTAAAAATTTAAGCTATAATTATTACAATTACAATTAAATAAAAATTTAAAAATTTACGCAATTATTATTACAATTATTACAATTATTGCAATTACAATTACAAAGTTATTGTCAACGCATATTTTCTCAAAATCATAGCGTCCAGCTCGCCCGAGGCTCGGCGTAAGTCACAAATAACTTTGGTCCACTATTTATTTAACGATCTCTTCGCTTCAAGTTTGTACTGAGCTAACTTTTAATCCCTTCAATTTTCATTTTGTGCTCGCATTCTCACAAAATCTCATTTTCTTGCTGGTCAATGGCGGATCTGATTTTATTTTTATTGTTTATTTTAGCTTTACTTTTAACAAAACTTGTTTGGGATAAATATGCGTACCCAGCCGATTTTTTTATCATCCACTAATTGTAAAGAATCGAAGGCTTACATGATCGATCCAAAGTGTTTAGATGTAATTGAATAAGTAAAAAATGCAGAGCTTCCTCTTCAGAGGAATAGGTCTCAGTTGAAAAATAATGCATAAAAAAAGACAAAGATGAAATTATGAAATACTCAGTACAGTGTCCGAAATTGCTAAAAAGAAACAATTTTTAACATTAGTAATAATATGTAACTTTATTTCAAGAAGGAATTAATCTACAGCATTCATTTAATAAAATATTCCTTTGAAGAACATTACGCGCAGTCAAAATTGTCATTCTCTAGTATACGGCAAATCGGGGAAACGAGGATAACTCAGGGTGAAGTGTTTTGATTTTGCCATTCAGAAAATAGATCCAGCAGTATTTTTCATCGCTAAAGTGTCCCAAAATCCGTGGTAGAATCTGTCAAATTTAAATAACTAGTGTATTTGATGGTAGTTTATGCGTTGAAATGAAATTTAAACAAATAGAATTCAATATTTAGTCAAGCTAGTTTTCAATTTCTAAGAACTGGATTTTTCATTTTAATGTTCTAAGTTCATCTCATGATAATATAACTATTTATCATATAGTAGTGTCTATCTCATGGTAATATAATATTTTTCATGTTTGTTCGTACAACCTACTCATTTTTCCCAGAAGCGATGTCATCAACGTGAATTCAAAATTTTGTTCTAAAATTTCATCATCGAACCGAGTACCGTTTGATTTTTCAAGCCTAATTCATCCGTGAAAATTTCTTTAAATTTTTGCCGATAAATTCAAACCTGAAATTTCTTTCTCAATTTTTCGCACCGAATCAATCTCTTTTTCATTCTCCGAAGTACTTTCATGTTGGGAGCTTTCCCAGTAAAGCACGCAATCCTTCCCAGAAACGAAGCTGTCTCATTTGTAGATGCAGATGAAAAATGTGAATGTGATACTGCGTATATTGGTGAGGTTACACTCCACGTCGTCCTACTCACGGCACTGCGGGGGTGGGGCAGGGAAGAGGGGCGTTTGGAGGTGGGAAGGGGTTTTCCGAGTCCAAAGATAGATTATCAAACTATGCATTACATATCAGCACCTGTAAACGCTCTCACAATCATCGCCACTCAGCAATTTTTTAGCAAAAGTCGCGCAATTTTCTCTAAGTCTATCAAATATCTTCAAAATTACTTTGAAAACGTTAAATTCATGTCTTCTAACGCGAGCTCCACACCTCAAAACATGTGAGCTTATTGGAATCGTAACTCAAGGAATGTCAGATTTCAATTTCCCACAACCTTTCAGAGGACCGTCGTTATTAACTGTTTGTACTGTCACCTCACAGGGAACAAAGCGGTGCTGTTGCATCAGGTACACGTGCCTACTTATCATGATAGAAAAATGTTTGTGACATAGATTGTTTTTTAGCAGATTATAACATTAAGTGAACCGTAAAAAAATATAGAAAGAATTGTTTTCAACAGATCGCAGTATTCAAGGAACTGTAGGAATCATTTAAAATAACTGGTTTAGGACTTAGATTTTAATGAATTGACGGTTTATTCTGTAGCCCTAACGAAATGCGTTGTGTGAGTACAACCGACACACTTCCATGCAAAAGTTAAATGCTCTTTCACTCGATTTTTTTGAGCAAAAGAAAATTATTATTAAGTATGTCAAGGATTATCATGTACATCTCGGAATATTTCCGGTTGAAGTAAAAAAAAATTTCAGCTCATTGAAACTGAACTTCTCCACAATTAGTACAAATATAACGAAAAAACTTGTTTCTGATACCTGCACTCTCAATCCTACGTTACAATTTGATTTGAAGTCTGTCAAAAATAACCAATGTTCTAAGCTAACTGTTTGTATTTTGTTCAATCGCACGTTCCTTGAAGTATTCTTGTTCATTTTCCTGTACGTTCAATTCTTTATATATTTTGAATATTATTTTAAGTAAAGAATTTCGGCACATGGATTCAAGTTGATTATCATTATTTCTAAAGTTTTCACAAATTTGAAATGTCGCTTATGAACAAAGGATCGTCTTCAGGAGTCTGTCGTCTGTCTCCCAAACGTTTCAACTGAATGAATGTCACTACTGTGGTCACTATTCAATGATCTCGGCAAGTGCTTCTATAGTCCTTTCTGACGTGACCGTAATCAACAGCACACGGAAGTTAATTCCGAAATTGACATTTACGTTAATTGTAAGATAGATAAATTAAGGGCGATAGTTCGCTGCCACCAGAAGCAATATGCTTCGAAATTAAGACTACTGATTTTTACTGAGTGTCTGACGCACACTGGGGGCCGTTAGCGCGCAAGCGGAAGCTTTTACGTACCCCCCTATCTCTACATTCGTCCTTGGTAGCGGACCCTATAAAAAGGCTCGTGTTTCTCTAAGTGGCGAGTTCATGGCTATAGAGTGAGGAGAATCAGGCACTGGAAGATTTTAGCAATATATTTGGGACGTTCACTAACTGAAAGGCTAGAGCAACGCCGGCGAGGCTTCCCGAAAGGACTCGACAATGACTCATTAACACCTCCTCTGAAGACGACTCAATTTTACAATACAAGCCAGCGAAAGTGGACATACAATCAAAGACACCAGAATACGAGGAGTTAACAGACTTCGAGAGCCAACCCCGAATGTATTGGTTAGCTTACAATCAAACAAAACCCAGGGAATTACTGACGATCAAGGACAACCCCATGGATTACAAACCCGGGAACTAGAGCCAATTGATTTAATTCAAGGCGAATTATACCGTCAAAGAGACACTCTACGCAAATAGACAATCGCGGGACTCGAACTCGGACTTAGGTAAGTCGCTAACAATCCCGCCTGGCTTCACGCCCAACGCTAAATCTCACTGCTCTAAGTCTCACGCTGGACTACTCGTGGCCGTATCTCGATACTCAGTGCTCGAAGCTTGACCGCTCGCACCCGCGTTCCCGGACTAAGTCACTCCTAATCATGACCACTCGCGCCCGTGCCCATGTACTAAGGGACTCCTAATCATCATCCTTACGCGGTCGTGAACCGCGCTCCCCACGGAAAGGGGGAGGGGGTGTTAGAGCAAAGGGGGGTAGGTTTTATGTGGGTCCAGCCTTCGCTCACCATGACGAATCCTCCGAGCCCATGAGCTTGTTCGTTTTATAATAATATTCTTGTAGTTTATATGGTCCGCTTCTAATTATACGGCCGACGCTAATGAGCGCTGTGACAGCGTCCTATTAAAGGCGGTGAGTTTTATTATACCGGCCCTCTGAGAACCCGCACTCCGAGACAAATCGTCATAGCCGGCGTTTCTATTTTATTACATCGCCATAAAAGTTAGCTTTATCCGTTGCTCTCGGTCTCTCGAGCCTGAACGCGTGGAAATGCATAAACGTAGTTTATACACAACTGTAATTTGGTAACCATCATGTCAATGATGACATATTTTCCTTCAGTACAGAGGAACTTTTTGAGCGTTGTTTAAATTTTTAATCGATCAATTTGGTAACGTAGCACAACGAATTGGTCATCGTGTGAAGCCGCCTTAAGAACATGATGTTTCGATTAGATCCTGAGATTTGGAAATTACAAGAGTAATTCCGATTTTTGATGCAACGAAATATCAATCTCATTTGTACCTATCACTCGATTTCTTTCATGCTATAGGTGAACCCAGTGTTAGAATGAAAGTTTTCGCTCTGGGTTAGCTTGTGTTTCAGAAAGCTTGCTTTCAAAAATCTCAGAAGATCAATTTGATTTCAGCTCGGGAACAAATACGGTTTTGGTAACTCTTTATCTGAATAGCAACATAAACGTATTTCTTCAACAGAAATATTTACCATCTGCCTTTTTTAACATAGAAAATATTTTTGATAATGTTCATCATGTTAATCCCCAGGTATGCCCCTGAGATAGCTGTTGTATCGTGGAATCAGATTCTTTTTTAAATTTCTAGAATCATTTCAACCGAGCAGAGAACAATATTTCACTACCAGTGGTTCTAAATCGCATCGTAACTATATACTTGCGGGGTACTACAGAAATCAGTTTTGGGTTCTTTTCGAATCTATGCTATATATTCAATACCGACATATTTTTTCACTTTCAACTATAGTGTATCATTTTGTAGACGTTGTAGCATTAGAAGCAGTCCTAGGTTTTTTTCAAGTTGTTTTTCAATTTTACAACGCCACAACTGAGGTCTTGTCTGCCCTGACTGAAGAGCAGCAAACATGTCGCGAGCAAAAAACAAGACGAAATTTAGGCTCTCAGCTCCCAAACGCATCTCTCATTTGCCATGTATGGCTTCTACCAGCGTTGTCGTGAACGAAGTAAGTGCTTTCAAGTACCTATAAATATAATGCTACTGGCAATAAAATCTCATTAAGGAATCACGTTGGTTACACTGAGGCGCTGGGGTATCATATTTACACTGGGGCGCAAACTTGAGTTCACTCATTGAAATCAATTTTTCCGAAATTTCAGTTGGTATTGAATCAGAAATTTTCGCTCACCATCCGTCATTTTTATAAGCCCCAATCGGTATTGGATTATATGTTTTCATCCACCGTTATTTTTTACGAGATGTTAGTTAGTACTGAATAATGTCTTTTAGCTCACAATTCAATATTTTTCATGTACATGTAGCAAGGAATGTGTGAAAAACTATTAATTACAATTGGAACCCCTGCCTATTTTACTAAACAGAGCATATTAGTGTTATACTTTGCATCTCCTTATATCCTCGAATGATTATCTCCTTATATCGTCGGTCGTAAATGAGGAATGTTGCAAAACTATTGAACCAATCATGTTCATTTGTAATCTACGCGTAGAAGTTTTGTGGGTATTTATCACTCCTAAACGACGTCAATCTGTCGTAATGGTTTCATTTAACCCCATGTACCAACGTCTGGATATTATTAGCAGGAACGGGTTATTGAGAAACCCAAAAAATTAAATGGGCTTTGACTTCAATTTGAATTTTCTAATGTTTTCATCTGGAAATAAGAAAATATCTTATTTTTCGCTTTTGAACCCCTCGGGCAATACAGTATTCAATTCAATGAAGACTTATAAAGTTTTTCATTTCATAGCGAAATGAAAGAAAATTCACCAAGAATTAAATTATATAAAAGAATTTACTCAAGTATTCAGTAAATATAGCGAGCTCATTGGCTCACTACAGGATTTGAAAGGAAAAGATTTTTCGCTTGCTCCGGACGAGCCACAAACGATAAAATAATTTTTACACAAATTCAAATAATGGAGTGTTGAATGTCTCCCAAAATGTTATAAAATAAAAATGAACGTAATTTAAGGCTAAGGATTTTTAAATCACTTACCTACCTATTTTTATACATTGCATAATACAAAAGAATAAAAATTTAGTTCAGCATACATTTTTGTTTATTGATTTTAGACGCACTTATCTTACATTGCTTTTGTAGGTTACGCTGAACTGTTTTTCATCATATCTCAAAAATAATTTTTGCTGATATCATTTAGTCAAGATTTTTTAAACGGTCCTGCGGTACGCACGTTCATTTCCATTAGAGCACGCTGCACTATGAGTGTCAAGTTATTGAACAATAAACTTATAGCTTTTACACGCACATCATTTATTTCCACTCATTATACCGTCGTCAAGTTTGGTGGTCATTGTACATCAATAGTGCAGGTTCATGTATCAATGCGAAGGCTGTGTCATTTAAGGCGCTTCTGCTTCAATGTCTCCTCATTGTCCTCCATTTCGTCTGTCAGTAGAGTGTCGTGTGTTTAGCATATAATAAACCGTGAGAGTAAATTTAAATGCGTAAATGCGTTAGGTTGAAATGTGAATGCGTAAAATTCGACGAGTATATGCGTTAAGTTGATTCGACCACTGTCATAGATAATAAAATTTCTATTTGTTACTTCCAATTTTATAAAACGATCTTTAATTAATGAAACTTATTTAAAAAATGGTTGAAATTCATTTATGTTTAGTGAAAACAGTATTTTTCCCCGTTTCTTTATGCACGAGAAGTTAGTTTCCGATTTCCTAGCGGTCGAATTGAAACCATAATTTTTATACATAGGATCATTTATTTCCGTTCAATATACTTTCAACAACATCGGTCATAAACGAAGAATCGCTTAGCTGATGTGAATGCAGAAAGTCCTTCAAAGTCAACATTCCACTGTTCTCATTTTCTATTCAAACTTAGATTGAAATACCCAAGGAGAAACATTTTTCTTCTTAATAATACATTGAACCACCGACAGGGCTATTGTCTTGATCTTATCGTTTGTAGACCAATTTAATAGTTCAAGTTCAGATGCATTCAAATCTAATTGGTTGAAAAACATTTTATGGAGCATATTTTTCAAGAAATGAACAGTTTTTCTTTCCATTCTTGTTACAAGCACACCATGACTAAGCAAGAATGATATCAGAACCTCTTCCTATTCAATGGAGTAAAAAAACATTTACCAAAAAATTGATGTATTTCACCATCATTGCCTGGTTGGGAAGAAACACACATTGCAACGTTGCTGAGGAGTCAGAAAAGCAGATTTGCTTTCGAAAAACTGCACAGTAAAAGAAAACTGTAAAAACTGTAAATCTGAGAGTTTAATGAATCAAATTAAATCAAATTTTTCAATCGTAGATAACTAATTTCCCTTTCTTTTACATAAAAGGAGTACTGCATTAATGAACATATCAAGTCCCAATTATGGAAGCTAATAACTCTCGTACTTCCTAACGAGAGATCCTGGAAGATCAACTTTCAGACCGTTGCGAGGCGGCAAGACAATATATAAGCTCGTCAGTTGCCTTGCTGGACCGCTGGCGCCAGGCCAACGGAATGGTTTGGAGCCACACGCCGACTGCTCCCAACAACGCGGGCGCCTTTTACACAGCCCTTCACAACCGAGTTGATGGAGTTGTCCGGTAGGCCAAGGTCTGTCACCTGTCGACGATTAAACATGGAACATTTACTCAGAATAAGCGATAAGCTTATCACGACTCGGATGCATGTACAAAATGAATACATAAGAGTGCGATTCTTTTTAAATTCCATTAAGATTTTGGCACAATATCAATGCTGATTAACATGAAGAGATAGAAACATACTAATTCGTGAATACGATACCTTTAAAACAGAGCCGTAATTTATAACGGTGCCCGCGCCGTCTGTCGCCTCCGAATCCGGAGTCACACACACTCCAGTACCCCCAAGCTGGGGAAGTCTGTCAGGAAAATTTCCATCGTAACAGTAGGTAAGATAGGAATCTCACTTAATCCTATAGAATAAAATTAAGCAAAATTTATTGGAAGATTGCAAATTTTACCCATCTGAATGAGTCACTGTTTGAGCAGTACTTACGTAAAGAACGTCCACCTGGAAGTCCCCGATATGATGAGGGATGAGACCCGCCCGTTGAGGTCTCCTACCGCGATTGCAGTGTTGTTGTGCCTGAACTCATCTCCTGTGAAGTATGAGCCTGCGTACAGGTTGTAGTAGTCCTCGTTGAGGCCGTCCGGATTTCCTGCGTACCGGAGTGATGAAGCCTGAAGACCGAAGCACAAAGTACCCGTGTGTTGCAAAAAATAATTTGTGGTTTCCTGACATCTGTTTGATGAACTATGCGATCTTTAAAAGCATAGAAAAGACAGACATTCAATATATATATAGTTCCAATTACGTAGAAGTGCTTCATAACTGCATTC
Source organism: Platorchestia sp. MABIK (assembly GCA_014220935.1). Lineage (NCBI taxonomy): Eukaryota > Metazoa > Arthropoda > Malacostraca > Amphipoda > Talitridae > Platorchestia > Platorchestia sp. MABIK. The sequence continues at coordinate 70,819 of JACJUY010001180.1, read as the reverse complement.
TATTAGCATACTCGTACTCTAACATAGAAATTTAATCATAAACTGAGACACAAAAAAACATATTGGCGATTGACCATCGATTAAGAAAGTCGTAAGTAAAATCATCAATTTGAACTATTTAGGTAATACAACATTTGTCGTAAGGTAAAATCAACACGGTTCTAATCGTTTGCACTTAATCTTCCTCAATCTGTGACGGTAATAACATTACGTTTATAATACTGAAAAATAAAAGTTTGAGCTGATAACAGTACAAATTTGTCAGATCCTGAACATCATGCTGATGTTCATCAAAATGAAAACCCTGAGCTACAATTTAAAATATTTTGAATTATTCCATCAATAGTGTAGGGACGTCAGAAAATATAAAGAGTTATCTAAATAAAGTAGGTAATTAGATTATTTCCCTTAACTATGTCCTCGTTACTAAAACTAACACATCACCCACTTCCCTTCTCTACTCGCTACTAAAGCTAACTGAACACTCACCACACCGGTGCACCTACTACTAAAGCTAACAAAACACTCACCACACCGGTGCATCAACTACTAAAGCTAACTGAACACTCACCACACCAGTGCACCTACTACTAAAGCTAACAAAACACTCACCACACCGGTGCATCAACTACTAAAGCTAACCGAAACCTCACCACACCAGTGCACCTACTACTAAAGCTAACAAAACACTCACCACACCAGTGCACCTACTACTAAAGCTAACAAAACACTCACCACACCGGTGCATCAACTACTAAAGCTAACAGAACACTCACCACACCAGTGCACCCACTACTAAAACTAACTGATCTCTCACAACACCATTACTCCCACTACTAAAGCTAGCCGAATACTCACAATATTTGAGCAGTTTCCAAAAGCTGGTACACAACCGCTAACTCCGACTGCCGAGCAGCTTAGCCCTCCTTCTGGACCGTAGTTGTCTCCATCGTAAACAATCCAACTGGAAACATGAAACAAATAGACCTTTTGCATGAATTGAATTAGAGTAACGCGTAGTGAAAGGCAAGGATGGGAGATAAACATTTTTATAACTATTGGATTCCTGGAAATTGATGGCCGAGTGGATATGATGTTCATTCACCGTTGCTGAATGTATATAATTTAAAAATGTTTTACAACCGTTGTATAATTTTTACTCAAAATGATTAGGATAATAAGGCAAGTTCATGCTTGAAAATTCAAAATTTTTTCTCAGGATAATGGTCTTCCCTGGTGGAGATCCTCATTTTTTCAATTACTTAACCATGCAAAATTTTGTGTCTAAGACTGTGCCGACTTTCCCCGTGCTGGACGATCTTCTCAAATAATACATTGTATTCCATGGCTACATCCCATCTTACGTAAAAATCTTCTTATATGCACAACGCTTGATTTTATCAGGTATTCAGCTCGCATATGTTCTTCCCTCAAGAATATGCACTATGTTCAGTTGAACTAAACCAAGACACCAACCGATGTGGTGATTTCATCCACTAGAGGCTGTGAGACCGAACGCTGATCTCCTGTTTGATTAACGTAGACAAACCAACTGAGTGCAGTGAGTGCACCTTCCCTAAACTTCTGTCAACTACGTTTCTCTGTATTATATTATAAACATTTTCTTCTACCAACTGTGCTACGTTGTAATATATTATTAAAGTCTCCTTCACCCTTATTCTCTAACCATACGTTGTAATATGTATTTTATTAAAGCAATATTCTGTCAACTATGTTACGTTTTAATACATTATTTAAGCCTTCTTCTATTACCTACGTTACTTTGTACTATATTATTAAAGCCTGCCAAGGCTTTCGCTTCTTGCAAGAGAAAGAAATTGAATCGTACAACTCTTTATCACGTTGTCGCCTCGAAGATCTTAGGACCCGTGTATGAATAATAAGAGCAAACCGCAGTCACCTAATAGCGAATAAAAAATAGTAAAACGTTCGGGTTCATTGTCTGGTTATTTTTAAATACTTTTCAAATCTATGTACCAAGTTTTGTGGAAGTTTTTACAATTTTATTCCTACTTAATGTCAAGTGAACGACGTGTTTTGAGAGCAATCGTCCACCTTATCATGGATAGGGTGCAACCTCTCGAAGATTTCTATAGCTGGCAGAAAATTCACAAACCGTTGACATTGCTTTTAGGTAAGTAAATACTTAAGTAATAATTGTAACTATTTTTCTTGATATTGAAAGGAATATGATTAGAGTTGACTAAACAAAAACAACCGAAAAATCTATGATAAACATTATCCGTACTTGGAAACCTCCCTCATCCTTGGGGCACAATCGTAAAACGGCTCGATCAAATTTTGTATTTTTCTCTACAATTAGAATTGGTATTCTCTTTATTTAGCACCTTTTAATTTTGAAAATTTTAAAGAAACTGGATTTAAAACAAGTTGTACCCATTACTGAATAGGAGCCTAAGAAACGAGCACAAAGGCTATTGTAAGTGCAATTGTGTTTGAGATCCTCACAGGCCAGTCACGCAGCCGCTCTTTATGATGTTGTCGATGCCGTCAAGGCTGAGGTCGGGCGAGTAATCGTAGAAGTTTTCGGAAGGTCCTTGCAAGTTGTATTCTGTGAAAGCCTGCATGTACCGGATGGTTTCAACCTTTCCTGCTTGAGAAAAGCATGATCATGTTAGCATCATACCATTCTCCAGTGTCCCAAACTTAAATCTTTAATTTTGATGCTCATTTAGCCCGTCACCAGATGATTTTAGCTTTCGCTGAATCTAATGAGTACAGCAATGTTAACACTTATCTTGCATATCCACAGTGCACTTCTCTATTTGAAAATTCATTTTTTAGGTCCAAACTCTGAAGTGTGAGCTTTAATCCCTCACAGGCACAAATAAGGTCGGACATTTCAGGTACGATTACGACCAAATTTACTCGTCAACACTTCATTTCAGAAAATAAACAAGGTATCTGAAGTAGAGCGTTTAGAGACTCACTATTTTGAATAATAATAAAATAATATAAATACAGGGGAAAGCCCTACCCATACAATATATAGATGGGGTGGGGATCAATTTCCTGAGAAGACGGAGCTAGAATTCAAATATTATCCCAGTATTTGAGAGCCGACGTCGAAGCCAGTTGATTTCAAGGAGCCTCATCTGCGGCACATATACTGAGACTAATTGTAATTTCTTCATTTAATTATGTTCAGTCGCCGTTTAGTACAACAAAACTGCAAAAAAGATAAATTTATTTTCAGGTTAGAACAAAGGGTCATGTCTAAGATTCAACTGAAAACAATTCATTGAGTCGACCATGACAGTGGGGAACATTATCATTAATATTTTTCTGTACTGTTCGTGAATAAAAGGCACTAATGATTTTAAATAATAAATGGATGAAGAGTTTAGTAATAAATTTATTGATGAGCACGAAAGTTTGTTGCCAAAAGCTTGAAAAAATCAAATATGTGTTTTGTGAGTGTATGCTCTTCATTCACAGATAATATTGAAAACACATATCGGTTATATTCTCCTTATGTATCTACTAACGTACACGTATTTATCTCCTTCAACTAACGCACGTGATACATCCAAATCTAGCGTCACATGATATGGTATCCATGGTATATCATGGACAAGTTCCCATGAATTATTTTGTGTGTTACTGAGAAGTATCAGAAGTAAAAATATATTACAAAAGAATAAAACAAATAGTTTTTATAAGTACTGATGAACATATGGTTATTGGCAACAGCATTTAAGTAACTGACTTGCGAACACGAGACCAGCTATGAAATTATGAACTATCTTCTATTCACTCAGGGATGGGAAACTTTAACAAATTTTCATTTTTTACTCACACGTAAATGGTTTGTGATGTTACATTTTAGCTGAGTATGATAATGCGTGCAATTCCTATCAAACAAACTAATCAGAGCGGTTAAAATTAATGTAATGTTTCTGAAAACGATAACCCCCATTTTCGTGTAAATCATTGCTGTTGTAGTCAAATCCAGACCCCTGAAGATGAGTAAAATTTAAGCCACACGCACCATCTTGTTTGATCGTAGCTGCAGATGCCACGGCAATCGCAAGAGAGATATAGGCGATCATCGACTGCATGTTGGCTCCTGTTGAAACTGTGTTTTGTACGGAAGAGTTCACCTGCGTCGAAAGGTAGAAAATTCAATCGTAATCATGAAATGTGAAGAACATAAAAATATAATTAAAATATATAAAAATAATTCATAATTATTAATAATAATTCATAATAATTCATGTAAAATATAATAATTCATAATAATTCATGTAAAATATAATTCATATGAATGAATTATATTTTACGGGCATTCACTGGCGACTAGAATAAATTAAATTGAAATTGTTATTGGTATATATATTGTCTATATATATTATTATTATATATATTGTCTATATTAGTATATATATTGTCATTAGTATATATATTGTATATTAGTATAAATATTGTTATTAGTATATAAATTGGTATATATCTTGTCTGAACGTATGCGAACACACACGACTACAATGCCTAGAACAGTAGACAGAGCATGCATCTAGCCGGTGTTTTCGTTCAGCTCATTTTCTTAAGAAATTTTCATTTGCTGAAATAACATATCAGATATTGTAAAATTGCACTAAATTTATTGATTAATCTAATCATATTTAACATCCTTGAAGTAGGTATGTCGAGAAACCTCCATAAAAAGTTAGAAAATGCAATACAAGTGTAAAACTGTCGATCAATCTTTTGTACGCCAGGCAAAATAATTCGATACTTTTCTCAACATATAAGTTGTGTAGATTATACATATTTTTTTGTCCCTTCTTACTGCATCAAGAAGTATAAGTATGTTGCAATTGTAGCGGTATTCAGAGGATTCCTTTTCACGTACAGCGGGCTCATCTTCGTTAAGTCATTGGTAAATTTTGTACATTATTATGTATTTAGCTAGAGAAATACAATAAACATGAATATTTTATTGTGGTGATCTTATCATTCCACTAAGTTAGCGTCAGTGTGTTGATCCAGAGCATTTGCACAACGTATCCGGCCCTCCAACGCGTGTCACGCCTCACACCAAGTTACTGCTGCCTACTCACGCGGGTACACTCCTTAATTTGCGAATGAGAGATATGGAAATAGAGGAAAATTACTCCATATAATAAACAGTCTATTGCCTAAATGGGGATGAATTAATTAAAAATATGACCTAACAAAGAGTGTCAAGTAGAAAATGTCAGGACAATTTATTCATATTATTTCCACCATAAAATGGTCAGACTGATGTAATAACATTGAATAATCGGATTACATAAAATCAAACTTCATTCAAAAACATTCTTAGAACTGCACTTTCAACCTATCTGAATATAGAAACACGCATGCACATAGTTTAAGAAAGAAAAGTTATGGACGAACTTTAGCTGCGGTGGAAATTCGATTTATCTACCCAGTTTAAACTGATGAAAATTGCGGTCAAATGTAATCCGCTATTATGCTTTGAAAAAAACAACGAGTGCAGACGGGAACTTTACCTGGTCTAAGATACTTGTTCTCAGCTGTCCAAAGTAGGAAGTGATATCCTCGAACGCTGCCTATCGTTATATAGACTGGTGACGTGGTTGTGTCGTCTGTCACGTGGCCTTGATAGAAACAGTTAAACGTAACTGAGATAACAAATGTATAAGTGCGGGATGATGCGGGATTTCTGTAAAAAGCGTGCTTACAATGTCATAGCGTTACAATTCAATGAACAAGTACCTGCTATGTTGAGATAAGAAGTAGTGAGGCTTGTCAGCATGAAAACCTTCGCCGAAGGTGTGCGTCACAGCCAGAAGTTGAAATGACACTTGTCTCCGTGGTAACGACGTAGTTGAAACTGAAGCAAATATTTTCAGCATTAATTTTTATTATGACGTGACTGCCAAATAACCAACGACAGTAGTGAAATTTTCCAATGTACTGAATGATATATCTTCAGGAAATATTCCCTATTAGTTCAGTGTAACTATTTTTTTGTCATTTAAAGATTTTTTTCAATTATAATGCTTTACCGCTACTGAAAAAAAACATGAAAAACATAAACTGATATTGGTGCATATGCTTGAACGTGTAATTCTCTCAGTATTAAACTGTTACGTTAGAAAGACGTATAGTTAATATGATCTGAAGTAAAACAGGCATTACTACACGCGGACCAAAAAAAACGATAAAAATTCTGATGACTCATAACGTATCGCACTGATAAACGTTCTCATGTTTGCACGATTCGATATTGAAATATACCATGAAATTAGAGAGAACGTTGCCTATTGAACAATAGCCTGCTTTTGGTTCTTACTAGAGGACATCAGAATAAACGATTTCAAAAACTTCTTCGAACAATTAACTGCAGAAGATCAAAGACGAGGTTAAAAGAACAAAAGCCTGGTATTCAAAATTTACAGCTCAATCCTAAACCGTAGAAAAAACACACAGCACGCATGACTAATGAGGCAAAGCAAAGACACAACTACATGTCCAAAGACAGGAAGAAGCAAAGCTAAACCAATGGCAAATTTGGTTTGGGCAAAGCAAAACAAAAGCAAAATTGATTTGGAAGAAAGCTATGAAATGAATTGAAACGACGCTTTGCTCAAAAAGATTTAAAACTAGTGAAAAGCGTGGGCTAAATAAGATACAGAACGATTGATAAATTTTCTGCAGAACGACATAAATTCATGAATTTTTATTGTAGCATGATGACATCGATGTCAGGTTTGACGTTTGCAGTGTATTTTATCGCCAAAACAGTCTTAACCCTAACAAAAGTCTCGAAAAAAGTCTTCATGAAAGTTTTAACGGAAAAGGTAATTATTTTCTTTGGGAAAATAAATATTTCTGCAATGATTATTACAATTATAATTCGATCAACTTTTTGTTAATGCAAATTTTCTTAAAATCATAACGCCCATCTCGCCCAATACTGGGCGTACGTCAGGAATTATTTTGATCCACTATTCATCGCTCTCTCCGCTCCAAGTTGGTACTGAGCTAACTTTTAATCCTTCACATTTTTACTTTTTATGTTCCCGTATTCTCACAAAATCTCATTTTCTTGCAAGCTGTTGAGGATCTGATTTTGTTTTCATTGTTTATTTTAGCTTTGCTATTTAACAAACTAATATGTAATAAACATGTGTACACGAGCCGATTTTTATATCATCCACTCATTGTTACGAAACGAAGGCTTACATGATCGATGCAAACTTTTTAAATGTAATCGAATACGAAAAAAATACAGAACCTCCTCTTCAGAAGAATAGGTCTCAGTTGAAAAACAATACATAAAAAAGACGAAAAATTAAATGCCGAGATACTCAGAACAGTTTCAAAAATTGCTTTGAGAGAATCAATTTATAACATTAGTAATAGTATTACCAGGACCCCTGAAAATTCCGCGGACAATGTCTTCGTTAAGCCTTCAACTTTACCCAACCTTTCCTATCCTAACCTATCCTAACCTATCCTGACCTATCCTAACCTATCCTAACCTATCCTAATCTATCCTAACCTATCCTAACCTATCCTAACCTATCCTAACCTATCCTAACCTATGCTAACCTATCCTAACCTATCCTAACCTATCCTAACCTATGCTAACCTATCCTAACCTATCCTAACCTATCCTAACCTATCCTAACCTATCCTAACCTATCCTAATCAATCCTAACCTATCCTAACCTATGCTAACCTATCCTAACCTATCCTAACCTATCCTAACCTATCCTAACCTATCCTAATCTATCCTAACCTATCCTAACCTATCCTAACATATCCTAACCTATCCTAACCTATCCTAACCTATCCTAACCTATCCTAACCTATCCTAACCTATCCTAACCTATCCTAACCTATCCTAACCTAACCTATCCTGATAAAATGTCAAACATATCAAAGCAAGTGAAGTAAGGTGGAGCGTTTTTGAACTTTTTTTAGATCAAAGTTGGGCTACCACTAAAAATGTGTTACGACAGGAGAAAAAAATTTGTGCCAAATTTGAGTGGATTGGTCGATATCATTTACCTACTCAACGCACTTGAAAACTGATTTTTTCAGCTTAATTTTGCTAAAATGCTAAATATATACACTCTCTTAATTTTTAACTTTTTATGTGGCCTCACTTTTACACTGATCGGAAATAACCTAAATTATAATATTTTAGTCGAAAATGTGTAAAAATGTAGCATCTTCTACCAACTCACGCAACTTAAAATATGTATTTTATATGCAAATATATATATGTACATCCAAATAAAACACTAAAAATATTACACAACTAAATTTTGTCACAGGCTAGTTAGTAATGACTTTCTTTGTGTTTATAAAAGTTACTCAAGAAATTTCGCGAAGCTATGACATCATCTTCTACCTCCTCAACAACACTAGGGTGACCATAAAATTGTATATTTTCGTAATTTGTGCTCCCAATTTATTTTTTGAGTTATGTCCATTAGATTATTAAATACAGCTCTCTGGCTTTTTATTACATATGTTTAACTTAGTGTATAATAGATTACAAATATATATTAATGAATTTAAATTACTTAAATAGGGTCGCTGCCACCAGAGTTGTTCGTCTCGAATTTTACAATTATGATAGTATTGAGGTATTTCCAGCTAGATAACGTTAGCCTCTACAATAGCCTACATTCGGCTTCTACATCGTTAACGCTGACCGAGGGCATTTTCCAGGCACGTGTTTCAGTGTGGTTCGTGCGGGTGGAGGGTAAGAAGACGCAAAGCAAGATACGCAATAGTTTACTGGTGTGAGAGGCAACTACGGAGGAGGGGAGTGAACACGCGCGGAGCACCGGACACACAACCCAGGACTTCACGAGTTTGCAACCTTTTCGATATACCATGAAACGCGAGTAACTCCCATTGTTAATCGCGGTCTAAACAGACAACGCAATTGAAAATCCGATCCCTGGACACTTAGCCCTCAAATGCAGAACTCGAAACCGACGCCCTCGATTACTGATTCGGAACCGACGCCCTTGAACACTGTTTCTCGAATACCCTGCCCTTGGATCAGAGTCTTAACTCTCTCAGCATGAAGTGACACCTGTCTGTCTTCGACCAAGTTCTCACCGACTCGTGACCAGAACCTAAGTGACTTCCCACTTGCTCGCTCCGTCCGGTCTCCTTCGCCTCTCGATCCTTAGTGATGTCACGAGACGCTAGCTCCCTCGTTAATTAGCATCAACGTGGAAAACTACGCTCGGGTTTGAGGAATGGCATCACCTCCAAAGCATGAAATACATATGAGAATACAAGCTACAAAATGCACGAAGACATGGGAAATCTGTTAATGATCACAAATTACAAGTACATAAATTATGGCGGTAGTCACCAAGTGGATGACCCAACTTACGCTCTCGGTTTTCAGTTCACTTTCTTCTGGTGTGGCTTCCGTCGCCTAATTAATAGGACCAACACACACACACATTGACCTTCTCCAGTTGTATTCAAAAAAGTACATCCTAATACACATAGTGAGACCTCAACGCGCAATACAAGGGACACCTATAGGCTGATACACATTGATTGATGGTCAACACAACCACTACCTTGAATTGACAGCCTAGCATATGACCTATTTCTAATGATTGGCTATCAACACAGTAGTAATTACCGTGAAATTTCACCGTAATTAAAACACATTAACAATGATTGGCCGGCCAGTACCTGTACTAATAAATTTGACAACGACAATGAATATCAACATCATGACCTCCCCAACTACATGGGATAATCACACACCAAATGCACACATGAACCAGACACTCCACTGCATTCTCTAGGAACCGTGCTCCGAGAGCGCACTCCGTATTGACGATATTCGTACATTTCATGTTAGCAAGACTTCAGTTCATGTTACGGGCAGATTCCCTTGGTCGTTACTTCATCACTAGAGCGTTGGTGGACGCATTACTCAGTTGCTCAGCTACGCAGACTTCCTCTTGGGCCTTCTTATTTCCCCATCATCTGCAAATTTAAGTTTAATCTTCTAATTAATTTTTTTTAAAGCAAGATTTTATCAACATTTATTTTCCACATTATTTCAAGAATATATAACATTAACATTTGACAGACAAGTTTTTTCAAGTTATTTACTAGTGACATGAGTTTCCTCTAACAACTCACCCCTTCCCCAAGAAGGATTTTTGTACATATCATTTAGCCTCGCTTTGGCAGTGTAGCTCTTGGCTTGTTATTTGAAAGTTCTCTCTGAAATAAGAACAAAGAAAAAATTGCCTTTTAATGGGCTGTAATATAGCGTCAAAATTTTATTCACAATTTACACACTTATTTCATGTCTTTCTGTAAGCACTTTTCTTCATCGCGAACGTACTTGCGCTTCACCGTGACACGAATGACGGCTTCGTAAGTCGAACTGGCTTTCCCCCACGCACAAGACTTTCCTTGTGGGTGTGTTCTTTTCGTTCTATCCATGGCATGGCCAATCATTTCGCAGGTATTTCGGAGGTGTTCATTTTAATAGCGCCTCATCCTGAATGGGGCTGTCCTCATTGGTTAACCTGGCGATCGTATTCTCCTCCCCTCAAATCTTCAGACTTGAGACCCTTTTTGAAAAGCCCTTTTGACACTTTTGAACATTTTTCAATGTATTTCGTTTAGCATTTATGTTTCGAGGTCCGAGGTTCACTTGTTACTAAGCTAAACACAAGCGAGCGACTCAAGAACCCTGGCCTGGCCTTTGCTCTCTAAGAGGGTCTGTCATCCATCAATATTTTATTTTTATTTATCAATAATCAGTTGGACTACACGTTTTCATCCACCATCATTTTTTGCAAGATATTAGCCAGTTTGGATCATTTAGCCATAGTTTTAGGCGGCCTGTCCAAAACGGATGAGGCCCGCCTGTCGTTGGCTCTTTATAACACCCTCATAAAATTATATCTATCTTCTGGCTCTTGCTCGTAAACATACACCCAGCTGAGACCTAAATGTTTCCACAGCCATTGGACACACGTAATTTCCATTCGATACAACCAATTTAAGCCTCCTGCCAGTGTGAGAGAGACACAGAAAAAATTCATTTTATTCATTATTATTGATGAAATAAGTAATAAAATATTACCAGAACTCACAACGTGGAGATGGCTGTAAACGAGTCCCACCCTAACTGACCTCATCCTCCCTTTCATGGTCGATTCCCTAACTTAACTTAACTTTCATAGAATTTAGTTAAAGTAGGCATTTAAATCAATCTTAATCTCGAATTATACAACCTTCCTTCTCGATTTCAACAGATTCTTGATGAAGCCATCTCTTTCTTCTCTTTCTTCTTGCCCGCAAACTTTACCGATGCTTCCGTGATAAGCTTAACTGCCCTCTCCACTGCCTGGTGTGACACAAGCGGAAGAATTTTTAGCTCCAAGTCTTCAAATTCCATCCGCTTGTCAATCCTATCGTCTGGAAAGCTTTGAAGCACAGGAGGTTCAGTGCGCTTGCAGTCTTGCCAATCAATCATATGAATGTAGTCGTTCACATTCACATATATTTTTGGTAAAGTGAACGACCTCACATTCCCATCCAAGTCTCTTCCATCCCTGGCCTTTCTCACTTTCTCCATGCCAGCTTTCGTATCTCTTTCCTATCATCAGAGATCATTACCATAAGTGGATTTTCTGGAAGAGCAAACAACTTTTTCCACGAGTCGCCTTACAATCTACTCATTCGTCCAGAATCGCTGCCATCGCCGTGAATTCAAAATTTTGTTTCAAAATTTCATCATCAAACCGATCTCCGTTTAATTTTCCGAACTTAATTCGTATGTGAAGTTCTCTAAAATTTTAGCAGATTAATTCAAATATGAAGTTTCTATTTCCTTTTCATTTTCCGCAGTACTTTCATGTCAGAATATTTTCCAGTAAAGCACGTGATCCTTCCCAGTAGCGAAGCATCGTATTACTCACATCACTCTGCGGGGAGGCTCCGAGCCCAAAGATAAATTATCAAACAATACATTGCATATCAGCTCTTGTAAACGCTCTCACAATCAACGCGCTTCAGGAATTTTATCACAATAATGCACAATTTTCTCTAATTCTCATCAAACAGCTTCTAAAATTACTTTGAAAACGTTAAATTCATGTCTTCTAATGAGAGCTCCACACCTCAAAACATGTGAGCTCATTGGTATCGTAACTTTATGAAAGCCAGCCTTCACTTTCGATCCAAATGGCCAAAGACGCTGGACAAGCGTGCCCTTACTTTTAACTGCCGGGCGTTTCTCAGAGGGAAGCGGCGTAGCGCTTGTGTTCGGGTAAGGATTGAAATTTCAACTGTTAATTATGAAAATGATGTGTGATAAGTACTAACTGGAGCTATTTCCTAAGTTATTCAAATAAATCGTAAAAGAATTCTTTAGACAAAAATTTACCAAAATTCTCATTTCTATCTTATTAACATTAAAAAAAACAAGATGTTGTTGATAGATTGAGCTCCGTGGCATCTTGTGACAGCGTCTCGATACAGGACCGTGACAGCGTTGTGGCGGGAAGACGTTTCTCAGCATTACAAATGTTTTAAGGTCCTTCACTGACGATAAATTCCATGCAGTTCTCAGCCTTTGGTTCTTTTAGAACTTAATTATGAAATGATGCGCTGGCCAGTCGTATCTCCAAGCTCCTAGCGTGACTGTTTTTTACTATAGATCATCGGTAGTTAAAGAATTATAACAGCATTGTTTACATTTTTTACCGAAAACACGCGGTTCCACCTGTTTGAAACCCAGTTAATAATTTTCTGCATTATCATTGACCTAATCACACATATAAAAACAGTCTCATAACCAAGACCATGATGTTTGGATTAGATCCTAAAGTTTTGAAAATTACAGGAGTCATTCCCATTTTTAATGCAACGAAATATCAATCTCAAATGTACATATCGCTCAATTTTTTTTCATGCTATTGATGAACGCAGTGTATTGATGAACGCAGAATGAAAGTCTTCACTCTGGGTTAGCTCGTGTTTCTGAAAGCTGGCTTTCAATAATCTCAGAAGGTCAATTTGGTTTTAGCCCGGGAAAAAATACGATTTTGTTAGCACTTTATTTAAATAGTTCCATAAACGAATTTCTCCAACAGAAATATTTACAATCTGCCTATTTTAAAACGGGAAAAGATTTGACAATGTTGATCATGTGATTCCCTTGGTATTCCCCTGAGATAGCTGTTGTGTCTTGGAATTAGTTTTTTTACTCATTTCACCCAAAAAGTGAGCAATACTTCTTTTCAAATGGTTCTAAATTGCTCCTTAACCATTTACGATCCGGGTACTACAGAAATCGCTTTTTGTTTCTTTTCCATTCTATATTTTCAATATCGACCTATCTTCTCCCAATCAATCACAGTGTATGATTTTGTAGACGTTGTAGCATTTCAAGTAGACCCAAGGTATTTGTTTGACGATCTCTTTTTCAATTTTACAATGCCACAACTGAGCTCTTGTCTGCCCTGATTGAAGAGCAGGAAACAAGTCGCGTACAAAAAAAACAAAACGAAATGTAGGCTAAATTCTCTTAAACGAATTTCTCATGAGCCAGTATTGTTTCTACTAGCGTTGTCTTGAAATATAAAAAGTTGTTTTTAATACCTAAGAGTACAATACTGCTTGTGATAAGATCTCATTAAGGAAGCACATTAATTAGGTGTGTGAGTTGCTGATTAATGTTATAATTTATGCACTGGGGCGCACTATTTGAGTTCACTCATTGAAAGCACTCTTTAGTAATATCAGTGTGTATTGAATCTCATATTTTTGCTCATCCTCCATCATTTTCATTAAATCACAATCAGTATTGGACTTCACGTTTTCATCCACCATCATTTTTTGCGAGATATCAGTCAGTATCGAATAGTGTCTATTATAGGTGCACACAGTTCATTACTTTTCATGTACATGTAGCAATGAATGCAGGAAAACTACTAATTACAGTTGGGATCTCTACCGATTTTGCTAATCATAGCACCATAGAGTTTTACTTTGCATCTCTCGATATCCTCGAATGATTATCTCCTTATATCGTCGGTCGTAAATGAGGAATATCGCAAAACTGCTAAATCAAATATATTCATTTGTAATCTACGCGTAGAAATTTTGAGGCTATTTATCACTCATAAACGACATCAATCTGTCGTGATGTTTTCATTTAACCCCCTGTACCAACGTCTCTATATTATTGGCAGTAACGAGTGATTGAGAAATCCAAAACGTTTTACGTACTCTGGCTTCAATTTGGATTCTCCGACGTTTTCTTGTGGAAATTAGAAAATATCACCTCTTCACGCTTATAATTCAACGCTTATGTATCTTTCTCAAGCTCACGACCAATACAGTCGTCAGTTCAATGAAATAGAACAAAGTTTATACTTCATTGAAATATAAAGGAAACTTCTACAAAAATTTAATTATGCAGGGTGTTTTTTAAATACGAGACCATAAAAATCTTTAATAACTTTTGATACAATGAAAAAATTTTCGAAAACAAAACGGCAGTAGAACCCTGAGATTTATATCTTTTATTTGGTACCTACGTATTCATGATCCTACAGTCAAAATAAGAATCAGAGGAAGCAGTAAGATTCATCCTGCTATGAAACTGCCGTCAAGATGACGAACTGGACAAAGGAACAATTAGCTTTCCTAAGCACTGGATATATATCTATCACCATTGAATCTCTTCTTGTGGGGATATTTAAAGGCAAGGGCTTATCGTGACGAACCGACGGATCTAACTCAACTAAAGGACACCATCATCTCAGAAATAAGATTGATTCGTCCCACCCTCACCAGTGCTGCAATGAGAAGCATGCGAACACGCGCCCAATATTGCTTGCAGTCGAGTGGAGGTCACATGAAGATGTTATTTTCAAAATTAGTCCATATGAAAAATATTAAATCTCATTATTCTACTGCTGTTTTGTTTTCAAAAATCCGTTCACTGTCTCAAAAGTATTTAAAAAACAACCTACATATTGAAAATAACAAAAGTGTTCAGGAAATAGCTCATTTGCTCACCACAGTATTTGAAAAGAAAAGACTTTCCCCAGCCCTGGACACGCCCCGAATGATCAATATTGTTTTGTAAAAATATTAATTTTGAACAATGTAAAGTCTCCCTAAATGTTAAAAACCAAGAGTGAACCTAATTTTAGGCTAGGAATTTATAAACCATTTGTTCACCTATTTCCATACATTGTATAATGTGAGAGAAAAAAAAATTATTGAAGTATATATGTATGTTAATTTATGTTAGGCACTCATGTCGTACATTGTTTTTGTAAGTTACGCTGCGCAGCCCTTTATTACAACTTGAAAATAATTTTTGCTCGTATTATTTGGATGTGATTGTTTATATCAGTCATGCGGTAAGCATGTTTATTTCGATTAGAGCACGCCACATTACAAGGGTCAAGTTATTGAACAGTAAACATTTATCTCTTTCAAACACGTTTTAATTTCCACTCTTCATACTGTCAACAAGCTTGGTCATTATTGTACAATCGTGTAGGCAGCTCATATATCAATGTGAAAGCTGTGTCATTCACGGCTTGTGGCGAGTTTCAATGTCTCCTCATTGTCGTTTTCGTCTTTCAGTAGAGTTATGAGTTTTTTAGCACATACTAAACTGCGAGAGTACATTTTTACTTTTATGCTCTAAGTGGATTCAACCAGTGTCATAAATAATAAAATACTTATTATGAAATTGTCGAATTATATTTAAGGATCTTTAATTGAGGAAGCTTTTTAAATAAAATGTACTATAATGCATTAACGTTTTGTAAACACATTGTTTTTCTTTTTCGTTTCTTTACGCACTGAAAGTAAGTTTAAAATTTCTGAGCGGTCGACTTTCTTTCATTTCGGCTTTGCTTTATACGTACAATAATTTATGTCTGCTCGTCATACTTTCAATAACATCGGTCAAATACGCAAAGTCACTTAACCTCTGTGTCATGGCGAATGGAAACAGTCCTCTTTTGCCTTCTTTGTCAACATTCCACTGCTTTCATTTTCTCTTCAAACCTAGGTAAAAATACCCAAGTAGAATCATTTTCCGCTTAATAATTTATTGTACCTCCGACATGGCTATTGCCTAGATCTTTTCGTTTGTAGTCCAATTTAATATTTCAAGTTAAGAAGTTTTTAAAAGGCAACCGTTGAAATGCATTTTTATGTAGCAAATTTTTCAGGAAATAAACAGTTTTTCCGCCTATTCTTGTGACAAGCATATCATGACTAAGTGAGAATGATATCAAAACCGCTTCCTATTAAATAGAGCGAAGAAAAAATTTCCGAAAAATTGATTTTTCACCGTCATTCCCAGGTTGGGAAGAAACGTTTTAACTTTTTGAGGAGTCACAAAAGTAGTTGATACCTATCACTCTTGCAGCCTCAGTTTGCCCAATTTTGTAAGTGGCTAGTAGATTTGCTAATCGAAAACTGTGCGGGAAAAGAAAACTATGAAGAACTGTAAATCTGAGAGTTTAATGAACCAATGAATCACATCAAATCAAATTTTTCAATCGTGGAAAATTAATTCCCATTTCTTTTACAATAGAGGATAACTGCATTATTGGTCGCATCGAGTCGCAATTATGAAAGCTAATGACTCTCGTACTTCCTTACGAGAGATCCTGGAAGATCAACTTCCAGACCGTTGCGCGGCGGCAAGGCAAAAAGCTCGTCAGTTGCCTTGCTGGACCGCTGGCGCCTGGCCAACGGAATGGTTTGGAGTCACACGCCGACTGCTCCCAATAACGCGCGCGCCACTCACACAGCCCTTCACAACCGAGCGGATGGAGTTGTCCGGTAGGCCAAGGTCTGTCACCTGTTGACGATTAAACGTGGAACATTCACTCATAATATCTCATAATATATACAAACAATGACCCTATCAAAACTCGTATGCATGTGCATGATGGAGACATAAGAGTGGGATTCATTTGAAATTTCATAGAGATTTTGGCAATCAGTATCAATGTTGATTAATATGAAGAAATAAAAACATGCTAGAATAAATTCGTGACAACGGTACCTCGAAAACTTCGCCGTAATTTATAACGGTGCCCGCGCCGTCCGTCACCTCATAATCCGGAGTCACACACACTCCAGTACCCCCAAGATTGGGAAGTCTGTCAGAAAAATTTCGATTGAAACAGCAAGTATGATAGAAAACTCATTTAATCCTACAGAATAAAATTCAGAATAATATAATAAAAGAATGCAGACTTTAACAGTCTGAATGAGTCACTGTTTGCGCAGTACTTACGTAAAGAACGTCCACTGGGCAGTCCCCGATATGATGAGGGATGAGACCCGCCCGTCGAGATCTCCTACCCCGATTGCAGAGTTGTTGTGCCTGAACTCATCTCCTGTGAAGTTTGCGCCTGCGTACAGGTTATAGTAGTCCTCGTTGAGGCCGTCAGGGCTTCCTGCGTACCGGAGTGAAGAACCCTGAAAGTCAAAGCACAAAATTCCCGCGTGTTACATAAAATAATTGGTAGTTCCATGACATCTTTTTAGTGAATAATATGATCTATAGAAGCATGGAAACGACAGACGTTTTGAATTTAGAGTTTCGATTACGTAGAAGTGCATCATAACTGCATTCTTTTAGCATACTCATATAGCATTCATCACAGCAATTTTGTTTTGGGTCACTCGCTCCACTTTAATAAAAGATCCCTCAAAAAAAATTAAAGAAAATAATATGCCTAAGTCATTACGAACTAGTTTGTCTCTGGTACTCTAATATAAAATTTAATCCATAACGGAGACTTTAAAACACTCGTACTGGCGATTGCGCATCGATTAAGAAAGTCGTAAGAAAAATCTTTTTCAATTTTTACTATTTAGGTAATACAACATTTGTCGTAAGTTAAAATCAATACGGTTCTAATCGTTCGCACTTAATCTCGCTTAGACTGTGATGGCAATTACATTACGTTAATAATACTAAAAAGAAAAGTTTAAGCTGATAATTGTGCAAATTTATCAGTTCATGAACATAATGCTTATGTTCATTAAAATGGAGACCCTGAGCTACAGTTAAAAATATTTTCAATTATTCTATCAAAGTGTCCGAGCGTTAAAAAGTATGAAGAGTTGTCTAAATAAAGTAGGTAATTAGATTATTTCCCTTAATGTCCACAGTACTAAAGCTAACACATCACCCACTTTCTTTCTGCACCTAGTACTAAAGCTAACCGAACACTCACCACACTAGTGCACCCACTACTAAAGCTGACAGAACACTCGCCACACCAGTGCACCCACTACTAAAGCTGACAGAACACTCACCACACTAGTGCACCCACTACTAAAGCTGACAGAACACTCACCACACCAGTGCAGTCTCCAAGATAAGGAAGACAACCGCTGATTGCAACTGCTGAGCAGCTCAGTCCTCCTTCTGGACCGTAGTTGTATCCATCGTAAACAATCCAACTGCAGACGTGAAACAAATAGACCTTGTACATGAATTGAATTAGAGTTATGGGTGGTCAAAGGTAAGTATAGACAATAGACATTTTCCAAGTATTGGCCTGAAAAATGATGGCCAAGTGGATCTAATGTTCATGCATGCACCGTTGCAGAATTTGCGTCGTGCGTTGTTGCTGAACTAACAGGACTGAGGGAAAATATATAACAAGAATATACCTGATTTTAATTTTATTTTAAAGAGCTGAGTCAGCAGCACTTAAAAATATGCCACAAGCGACTGTTAATTCTTACTGAAAATTGTTAAGATATGAATTCAAGTTTCTTGCTCGAAAATTTAAAAAATTTTCTCAGGATAATGGTCTTCCGTGGTGAAGATCTTCATTTTTTCAATTATTTAACCATGCAAAACTTCATGTGTAAGACTGTGTTGACTTTCCTAGTGCTTGACGATATCCTCAAATTATACATTATGTTCCATGGCTACATCCCTACTTTCGTGGAAATCTCCTTACATGCATGACACGGGATTTTATCACTTGTTAAGCTCGTGTGTGCTCTTTCCTTGGGAAGTGTGCACAATGTTCAGTTAGACTGGACCAAGACACCAAGCGATGTGGTATTACATCCACTTGAGGCTGTGAGACTGAACGCCGATCTCCTGTTAGGTTAACGTAGACAAACTTACTGTGTAGTGTGATGTAGTACCTTCCCTAATATCCTGTCAACTACGCTTCATTGTAATATGTTATTGCAGCCATCTCCTGTCAACTACGTTTCGTTGTAATATACTATTAACGTTTTTTCTGTCAACTACGCTACGTTGTACTACATTATTAAAGCTTTCATCTAAAACTATGTTATGTTGTAATAAATAACGGTTTGAGTAGTGTGTTTGAGATCCTCACAATCCAGTAGAGCAGCCGCTCTTTACGACGTTGTCGGCGCCGTCAAGGCTGAGGTCGGGCGCGTAATCGAAGAAGTCTATGGAAGGTCCTTGCGTGTTGAGTTCTGTAAACCCCTGCGCGTACCGGATGGTTTCAACCTTTCCTGCTTAAGATAAGCATGATTATGTTAGCATCATACTATTCTCCAGGGTCCCAAGCTTAACTTTTTAATTTCGAAGCCCGTTTACCCCGTTGCCAGATGATTTTAGCTTCTGCTGAATCTTATGAGTTCAGCAATGTTAGCACTAATCTTGAATATCCACCGTGCAGATCTCTGTTTTGAAAATTCATTTAATGGACCCAAACTCTGAAGTGTGAGCTTAAATCCCTCACAAGCACAAATGAATTCAGTCATTTCATGTACGATTACGACCAAATTTATTCGTCAACACCTCATTTCAGAAAATAAACAAGGTATCTGAAGTAGAGCGTTTAGAGACTCACTATTTTGAAAAATAACAGATATCTCTACAATATCTCCATTTGCAATTTCATTTATAAAACTCTAAGAAATGATGGCGACAATAGCCTAAAACTGCGCAAACTTGTCATCACGACCATTTAACCTGAAATAGAAGTAAATTCATGCTTCCTTATTTTTCAAAAGCCCGATCGCAACACAGTATCCTCTTCGTTGGAACTAAAACTTGGAACTCAATCCCTGCGGAGATCCGTGAAAGCAATTCTTACAAAGTATTCCAGAGACATCTTGAATCTCATTTCCTATCAAAATACTAGTCGTGTAAGATCACCAAGTCACATCTTGCCTCATACATGTTTAGTCCTAATAATGTGATTTACCAAAGGTAAC
The DNA here is from genome assembly GCA_014220935.1 of Platorchestia sp. MABIK. Lineage (NCBI taxonomy): Eukaryota > Metazoa > Arthropoda > Malacostraca > Amphipoda > Talitridae > Platorchestia > Platorchestia sp. MABIK. The sequence continues at coordinate 50,536 of JACJUY010001180.1, read as the reverse complement.
ATACCAATCTTCAGTCAGCTAGATCTTAATCGTTTTATCGAATATATTGTTAAATATAGCCGATCAGACCTATTTTGTAAAATACAGCATCAAATATCAAGTCAATTATCTCACTGATCAGTCTATTGCGAAACCAGGTTAAGTGAATTAGGTTAAACATTATTGCACACCTTAGACTAATGTGATGGTAGGATGCCCTAGAAGTCGCTGAACTTGTTCGGGCCCACAGGTAGCTATACTCTAGTTTGACCATTGTACTAGACTTAAGAAACATTCTACCTCTGTATCACCTGTGGTAAATAAATTGTTAAATTGTTAAATAAAATAAATACAGGGGAAAATCCTGCCCATAAAATACATGGATGGAGTGATGATCAATTTGCTGAGAAGCCGGAGCTAGAATTCAGATATTATCCCAGTATTTGACAGCCGGCGTCAAAGCTAGTTGATTTCAAGGAGCCTCATCTGCGGCACGTTTTCAGAAGCTAATTGTAATTACTTCATTTTATTATGCACAGAAAATGTTTGATAGAACAAAACTGTGAAAATATAAAACAATATCCAGTTTATAACTAAGGGGCAACTTCAATAATAAAAGATACTAATGGTTTTAAATAATCAAATGACAATATTTTAGTAATAAATTTATCGATGATCGCAAGAGTTGTACCAAATGTTTGAAAAATCAAATTTATGTTTTGAGGGTGTATGCTCATTATTCACGGATAATGTTTAAAACTTAGGGGTTATATTCTCCTTATTTATCATAAGCTCCAATAAGTGAGAACGAAAATAAATGAAACTCCATTATGTGAAGTTTGGTAAAATAATACTAACGAACATGGTACATCCATATCTAGTGTCACATGGGATATTCAGTCACATGGTAAATAGCGATATCGTGATTTTACACTAACATAATACATGTGTTGTTTAAATCACATTTAGATACATTAAAATATTCTCCAAAGGTGAAGATTTGAAAAACATTTCAACCAGAGTAAATAATTGCTAAACGACATCTATTAATGCATGAACCAACTGATCAGTCCTCAGAGAGCAGCGCTGCTTTCGAGTAGCTGATTTATGCACCCCTGATAAGTTACTATGAATTACTTTTTATGTTGCTGAGAATTATCAGCAGTAAAATTATAATATATTCACATAAAACAAAACGTTCTCAATAAGTATTGATGAACATGTGCACAGTTACTGTTAATAGCATTCAAGTTACTGACTTGCGAACACGAGACGAGCCATGAAATAATGAATGAAATTCTTTTCCCCAAGGGATGGGAAAATTTCAAGAATTTTCATCTTGTTCTCACACGTAAATGGTTTTATGACATTTACATTTTAGCTGAATTTGATAGTGCGTGAAATTGCAATTAAGCTCACTAATCAAAGCAGTTAAAATTAATGTAATGCTGCTGGAAACGGTAATCCTCATTTTCCTATTCATAATTGCCGTTATAGTCGAAATGCAAATCTAAAATCCAGAAGGTGAGTAAAAAACAATGCCGCACGAACCTTCTTGTTTGATCGTAGCTGCAGATGCCACGGCAATCGCAAGAGAGATACAGGCGATCATCGACTGCATGTTGGCTCCTGTTGAAAACTGTTCTTTGCGGAAGAGTTAACCTGCATCGAGAGGTGGAAAAAATAAATCGTAGTGATGAAGTATGAATAGCAAATGTAAGGCTGCAATATATTGAAATACATGCATTCACTGGTGACTAGAATAAATTGAACTGAAATTAATATTTGTAAAATGTCTGAACGTTTGTGAACATAAAATTTAACATTCTGGAGCATGCATCTGGCCGGTGTTTTCGTTCAGCTCATTCTGTATTTTGAAAAATTTTCCTCTTGCTGGAGGAGCACATCAAATATTGTAAAATTTCCCTGGATTTAATGATGAATCTAATAATATTTAACACCCTTGAAGTTAATATATTGATAAGTCTCCATAAAAACACACAAAGTTTTCGCACGTCGCTTGAAAATTCAATACAAGTGTAAAATTGTCGATAAATCTTTTGTACGCTAGCCATAATTCAAAACTGTACTCAATCTATAAGTTAAATAGATTATACATATTTTTTTGTCTCTTCTTACTGCTTCAAAAAAGTATAATTGATTCAAATTCAGCAGAATTCAGAGGATTCCTTTTACAGTAGAAACCATACAAAATTTTAAAATTAGTTACAGCAGGCTCATCTTCGTTAAGTCATTGAAAAATTTTGCATATACTTATGTTTCTAGCAAAAGAAATACAACAAACATGATTTCATTGAGGTGATCTTATCATTCCATCAAGTCAGCGTCAGCGTATTTGTTGATCCGCCTCACACCAAGTTACTGCTGCCTACTTCCGTGCGTACGCTTCTTAATTTACCAATGAGAGGTTTGGAAATAAATGAGAATAACTCCGTACAATAAACAGTCTATTCCCTAAATCAGCTAGGAACGACCTAATAAAATAACAAAATAAAGTAAAGTTAATGAGAAATAAGGAAATAAATGAGAATTATTCCATATTATAGACAGTCTGTTACCTAAATGGGTGATTAATGACAAAAAAATGACCAAACAAAGAGTATCAAATAGAAAATGTCAGGACAATTTATCCAAATTATTCCCACCATAAAAAGATCAGACTGATGTAATAACATTGAATAACAGGATTACATTCAATTAAAATCAAACTTTACTTAAAAACATTCTTAGAATTGCACTTTCAATCCATCTGAATTTAGAAACACGTGAGTTTACTAAAGGTAAAAAACACGTAGTTTGAAAGTGAGAAGTTATACACGACCTTTAAACTGTGGTGGAAATTCGATTTTTACACCCAGTAAACTGATGAAAACTGCTGTCAAATGCACTCCACTAAAATGCTTTTAAAAAACAACAAGAGCAAAAGGGAACTCTACCTTGTATAAGGTGCTTGTTCTCAGCTGTCCCAGTTATGAAGTGATATTCTCGAACGCTGCCTTTCATTTTATAGACTGGCGGCGTGGTAGTGTCATCTGTCGCGTGGACACGATAGAGCAGTTCAACGTAACTGAGATAACAAATGTATAAATGTGAACACTTATCTGTGCACCCTTCACGATCCCGGTATTTTGGAAAAAACGTGCTGACAATGTCATAGCGTAGCAATTGATTAGAGACGCAGGTTAACTTGAAAACCATGTAGCACCGAAGGTGTGCGTCACAGCCAGAAGTTGAAATGATGCTTGTCTCCGCTCCGTGGTAACGACGTAGTTGAAACTAAAACAAAAATTTCGGCATTAATTCTTATAATGACGTGATTGTTATATAACCAACGCCAGAGGTGAAAAATTCCAATGTACTGAATGATTTATCTGCTAGTAATATTCCTTATTAGTTCAGTGTAATGAGATTTTTTCTTGAATTTAAAGATTCTTTTCAATTACGAGGTTTACCACTACTGAAACAAAACATGAAAAACGTAAGCTGACTTTGGGGCATATGCTTGAACATGTGGTTCTCTCAGTGTTGAACTGCTACGTTAGAGACTTGAAGATAATATAAAGTGGAATAAGATGACATTACTATAAGCGGACGGAAAAACTGATAAAAATTAGGCTGACTCGTGACATATCGCACTGATTATCGTTTATGTTCACTCCACGGAGTTTATATCTGTATGTACTCATTACATGCGTGACTCGATATTGAAATATACCTTGAAATTAAAAAGAACGTTACTCACTGAACGACAGCCCGCCTTTCATTCTTACTAGAGTACATCAGAATTCAAGTGTTTAAAAAATTTCGTTCAACTAACTACAGAACATCAAAGAAGAGGCTTAAAGAACAACAGCCTGATACAAAAATAAATTAGCGCAATCCTAGAGCGTATAAAAACGCACAAGACGCATGACTGATGTAGCAAATTAAGCAAAAACCAAACTACATGTCCCGATGAAGGAAGGAGCAAAGGCCAAGCAAAAAGCAAAATTGGCTTAGAAGACAAGACGAGACACTGAAAAGAAAGCTATGAAATAAATTGCAGCTACACGTAACTCAGAACTTTCTAAAACTAAAATAAAGCATTGGTTAAATAAATTACCGAATGACTCATAAATTTCAAGTTGAATGAAATCAATATATGTATTTCTAATGTAGCATGATGACATCGATGTCAAGTTTGGCGTTTGCAGTGTATTTTACCGATGCAGTGTATCAAAAGTTCAAATACCAACAAAAACTTTGAGAAAGTCGTCATGAAAGTTTTACCTACAGCCTTGACGGAAAAGGGAATACAATTCTTTCGGATGGTAAAAATTTCAGTAAATATTATATTTTTTCACTGTTGGTTCAATTTAATTGGAACATAAGATTCCTGAAATATAAAAGTCATCAGGGAGCCGTAGCAATCATAATAAAAATGAAAAAGCAAGATAAGCTACTTTAATCATTTCATTATTTATGGTAAATATTCGAATAAAACCTAATTTCAAACGTTTGGTAGGAGCTTTAGTACAGGGTCAATTTTATCAAAGCCCCCATTTTCCGCCGTTCGAGAGCACTCTGACGAGTGCGATAATCCAATTTCCATAAATCAGTTTTCAATCTTAGCAAAATCACAGTTTAATACAGATATGCGCATTTTAGAGTCCTTGTACATTTTTAAACTTAAGCCAGGTTTAAACAACACTCTTAGTTCATTTCCTTTGGCTATAGTAAATAGATAATTGCAATTAACGCAATTTTATAGCTTGTTTTTAGATTTGTCATTGTAAAATAGTCTAGTTTTACCTTTTACTTTGTACTTTTCAGAATTCTTATCACTGATGATGGCCTGGGACCAAAACGTTTGAAATTAGGTTTTATTCGAATATTTACCTTAAATAATGAAATGATTAAAGTAGCTTATCTTGCTCTTTCATTTTTATTCCTGAAATTGTGTAATTACTTGATGAGGCATGAGCATACTATTAACAAATTTGTTACACGCAGTCGACGTCTGAATTCTTTCCCCTTGCCTTCACTTCATTCTTCATTTTTTTATTTCGAGGCAACATGCCTTTGTAAAAATGAAGGAATAAACACAGCATCAGAAAATAAGTTTTTGTCGTTGGAGATTTATTCTCGGTGTTCGGGATTTTTTCTAAAAGTTTGAGGAACAGATTGAAGCTCCCCTGAGGTCAATTCTGAATGGTCGGTTCTCAGGTCGATAATTGTGTGCAAGCAAACCTGCCATTACGTACAATCCGCAGCGTTGTCGTGGAGAAAAAATACGTAATTCAACGGCAGGTGGATCTATAATTCGATCAGTCTTATGAATGACCCGCTTAGCATACATTGGTATTCTCGATTAAAAAACGACTTGAGTATTCCAGGGAAGTTTCCGAACACTACAAAAAATTGGAAATTTTTGTCTCTCAAATCTACCCATATCAAAGTACAAAATAGTTTTTGAAAATTTTGACGACCAAAATCACCTGAAAAAAGTTTTCAAATTAGATATTTGATTGCCAATGAACAGCTTTATGGCATAATATTGATTTAAATATACAACATATTATTTCCACTGACCTTACTTTCAAAACGTTATACTAGCGCAAAATCGCTAAGCTCACGTGTCAATGTAAATAGAGACGATGTTCACAAAGGTGTTTTTATAAACGGTTAGGTGACGTTAGGTAACAGTTTTCCTTTCGTGAGTGGTATTTACAAGCGTTACAGCATATAAAGTGAACAAACCAAGGGAATGCATGATACGTTTTTCCCTCAGTATTTAATTCAACCATTTTTAGTGCTTTTATAATATTTACAATAGTTTTGGTACCAATTAACGACCTTTGTGTAAATAATTATTGGAAAGCTAATCTTGAAACTAATTTCATATTTTTAAAAATTCTTCCTATCCGGAGACTGGGGTTATAAACCACTTATCTCACATAATTCCATTCATTTTATTGCGAGCTTTACGCTTTCGTATTTTTAGATTAGAATATTTCATATTCGCACATTTTACTATGACATTAACTGAAAATATCATATTAAAATACGTATTCGGCACGCTCGAAGTATAAAATCATATAATACTCAAAAGACGGCAATATTCAAATAGAATTAAAATAATTTTGTTATAATGGAATTTCGAAGAATATAGCAATTTGAGCTCAAATTCTTTAATTCCCTAGGAAACTATTGACGGATATCAGAAAATACTTCTCAGAAGAGAATCGCTGGTTGGTTTGTGGAAAGACAGACCACTCCGTTGTTGTGATATTTTTGCCCTGCACCAGCCCGACCTGTAGCACCTGTTGCAGTACAGGCCGCTCTCATGCTCCTCGTAGATTTAGAGAAAGCAAGAAAAAGACCCACAGTTTCCCTAGAAATAAAATCAGGAGTTTCCCACAGATAACATGTAAACGAAATCAATGATAGTTATTTTCGAAAGAAATTTTCACCATTTTTAAATAGTGAGTACCTGTGAATGCTCCTTCGCATGACATGGATGACATATCTGGTGAGGTTTCAGGGTAATTTGCAGTCAATTTCGTGAAAATTTAACGTAATTTCGCTCGCCATACAAACTAAAAATACCACATGGTCGTCGCCACAACATGACTTAGTGTGTCAGTTAACAAATGAAGATTCAGTGTATTAATAATGACTTTAAACACTCTATCTTTCTGTAAATGGGATAAAGCCTAGAAATATGGGTTTCAGTATTTCTTCTTTTTGGAAAAATTAAGTGAGTCGACTATAATTCTCCTCCCTGCTTAATGATGGTTTCTTTCACTGCAAACCTTTGACTGTGAGGTGGGCTTGAATTAGAGGTATAGGCTTAGGTATAATGAATTTTTGTCGAAAAAATTGCGCATATTTTAATAGCGCGGACAGTTATACGCGTAATTGATGTAGTCTAATGTCACAACTAATTTTTACGGTTAACATTCAACATGCGTGAATTTAAAACAATTTTTTTAACCTCATTAACGCAAATCATGTTCTGCCGTTCCATTCTCAAGAGAATTTTCTGAAAAAAATAAGTTGCTTTTGTGTTTCTTTTCAATCTAGATATTCAAAACCGACAAATCTTCTCACTTTCAAGCACAATAGATGATTTTGTTGACGTTGTAGCATTTTAAGTAGTCCCAGTTTTTAGCAGATCTCTTTTTGAATTCTACAACACCACAACTGAGCGACTATGATTGAAATTGGTGTCGTGATCTGCCCTGATTGAAAAGAAGGAAACATGTCGCTTACAAAAAAAAAGATGAAATTTAGGCTTCATTCTCTTAAACGAATCTCTCATTAGCCAGTATGGTTTCTACTAGCGTTGTCTTGAAATAAATTAGTGGTTTTAAATACTTAAGAGTAGAATGCGAGATATTAGTCAGGGTCTAATAACGTCTATTCACTGACAATTTATCACCTTTCATGTATATGTAGCAAGGAATGCAGGAAAACTACTAATTACAGTTGGGACCCCTGACTATTTTACTAATAATGGCATAATAGTTATACTTGGCATCTCTCGATATCCTCGAATGATTATCTCCTTACATCGTCGGTCGTAAATGAGGAATGTCGCAAAACTACTGAACCAATTATGTTCATTTGTAATCCACGCGTAGAAGTTTTGTGGGTATTCATCACTCGTAAACGACGTCAATCTGTCATAATGTTTTCATTTAACCCCATGTACCAACGTCTGCATGTTATCGAGAATAACGAGTGATTGAGAAATCCAAACCTTTTAACGTGTTTTGGCTTCAATTTGGATTCTCCGTGTGGAAATTAGAAAGTATCTCATCTATACGCTTTTACTTTAACACTTAAAAATTTTCCTCAAGTTCACGACGAATACAGTCGTCAGTTCAATGAGATAAAAAAGTTTTTTTTTCATTGCAGAATAAATGAAAACTTTGCATGAATAAAATCATTTACTAAAAATAACACAAGTATTCAGTAAATATAGTGAGCTCATTTGCTCGCTACAGTATTCGAAACGAAAAGATTTTTTCCCAGCCCTGGACACGCCACAAACGATAAATATTGTTTTATGAAATAAAAATTTTGGACTATTTTAGGACTCCTAAAATGCGAATAAAATATATGAACCTAGTTTAAGGCCTGGGATTGATAAACCATTTACCCACCTATTTTCAGACTTTGCATAATGTGGGAACATACAAGTTTATTTCAGCATACATGTTTGTTTATTTATTTAGAAGCGCTTGTCGTACATTGCTGTGAGTTACGCTGTGCAATCCTTTATTATAACTCGTCAATCATTTTTGCTCGTATTATTTGGGCATGATTGTTTATATCAGTCATGCGGTAAGCATGTTCATATCGATTATCGCACGCCATGTTACAAGGGTCAAGTTATTGAACAGTAAACCTTTAGCTTTTTCAAGCACACTATTCATTTCCACTCATCACACTATCAACAAGTTTGGTGGTTATTGAACAATAGTGCATGCGACCCATGAATCAGTGCGAAGGCTTTGTCATTCAAGGTGTGCCTGTTTCAATGTCTCCTCAGTGTCCTCCTTTTCGTGTGTCAGTGGAGAGTCGTGTTTTTCAACACAAAGTAGACTGCAACAGCGCGTTTTCAATGTTATGCTCTAAGTGCATTCAACCACTGCCATAAATAATAAAATACCTATTCTGTCATTTTCCAATTATTTTTAAGGATCTTTGACAAAAAAATTGTTATTAAAAATGTACAGTAATGCAATAATGCTGTGTAAATACATTGTTTTTCTTTTTCATTTCTCTACGCACGAAAAGTTAGTTTCAAATTTCCAAGCGGTTGAGTTGAGATTATTTGTTTTATACATGTATACATACAATAATTCATTTATGTTCATTATACTTTCCACAACATTGGTCAAAAACGGAGAGTCGCTTATCTTTAGTGAATAGAAACAGTCCTCCAAAGTCAACATGCCATTGCTTTCATTTTCTCTTCCAACCTAGATTAGCATACCCAAGTAAAAACATTTTTCTTCCTAATAATTTATTGAACCACCGACACGGCTATTATCAATAGCTCATCGTTTGTTGTTTCATTTATTCTTTTTTGTTACGATGCATTTAAAATCCAATTGGTTGAAAAGCATTTTATGTAGCAACTTTTTCTGAAAATAAAAGGTTTTCTTTTTATTCATGTTACAAGTATACCATGACTGAGCAAGAATGTTATTTAAACCGCTTCCTATTCAATAGAGCAAAAAAAATTTCACCTCAAAAACAAAAATTTTTCGCCATCACTGCCTGGCTGGAAAGAAACACACGTTGCAACATTACTGAGGAGTCAGAAAATTAGATTTGCTTTCGAAAATGATAGAGGTAAAGAACACTAAAAAAACTGTAAATGTGAAGGTTTAATGAACCACATCAAATCAAATTTTTCATCATGGAAAATTAATCCCTATTTCTTTTACGAGGAAGGATAACTTCATTACTAGCCTCATTAAGTCGCAATTATGAAAGCTAATTACTCTCGTAGTTCTTTGCGGGAGATCCTGGAAGATCAACTTCTAGGCTGTTCCGCGGCGGCAAGGCAAGAAGCGCTTCAGTTGCCTTGCTGGAGCGCTGGCGCCTGGCCAACGGAATGGTTTGGAGCCACACGCCGACTGCTCCCAACAACGCGCGCGCCACTCACACAGCCCTTCACAACCGAGCGGATGGAGTTGTCCGGTAGGCCAAGGTCTGTCACCTGTCAACGATTAAACGTGGAACATTTACTTATAATAAGCGATAAACTTATAAATACTCGTATGCATGAGAATGATGGTTTCAGAAGAATGGGATTCATACGAAATTTATTTAAGATTTTGGCAATCAGTATCAACGCTGAGTGATGTGAATAGATAGAAACATTCTTAAATGAGTCCGTGAACACGTTACCTCGTAAACATGGGCGTAATTTAAAACGGTCCCCTGGTCGTCCGTTAGCTCGAAATCCGGAATCACACACACGGCATAACCCTCAAACTGGGAAAGCCTGTCAGAAAAATTTCATAACAGTATGAAAGATGGAAAGCTCCCTTGCCCCAACATAATATAATTCAGTAAAATTAAAAAAAAAATGCAAACTTTGCCAGTTTGAATGGGTCACTTTTTGAACAGTACTTACGTATAGAACGTCCACCCAGCAGTCCCCAATATGATGAGGGATAAGACCCGCCCGTTTAGGTCTCCTAACGCGATTGCAGTGTTGTTGTGTCTGAACTCATCTCCTGTGAAGCATGAGCCTGCGTACAGGTTGTAGTAGTCCCCGTTGAGGTCCTCAGGATTTCCTGCGTACCGGAGTGATGAAACCTGAAGGCCGAAGCACAAAGTACCCGCGTGTTACATAAAATAATTTGGAATATTCCGACATCAATATCGTTCAAATAACGTAGAAGTGCTTCATAACTCCACTCTTATCCACCTTACTCACTCTTTTCTGGTGAAACATTTATCGCAGTCAATTGTTTTGTAGCACTCACTCCACTTGAATCGAAAAATCCCTTAAAAAAAAATAAATCATATGCCTGAGTTGTTTCAAACTAGTTTGTATCTGGTACTCTCATTGGAAAATTGAATCCAAAACTAAAACTTGAAAACCTTTGTATTGGCGATTGAGCGTCGATTGCGGAAGTCGTATAAAAAATCTTTAATCAATTTCAATTATTTATGTAACACAACATTTGTCGAAAGGTATCATCAACACGGCTCTAAGCGTTTGCAAGTAACCTCTCTTAGTCTGTGACGATAATTAGAATGTGTTAACAATTCTTAAAATTAAATTTTGTGCTGACAACTGCACCCACTACTGAAGCTAGCAGAACACTCACCACCCAACTGTGTCCACTACTGAATCTAGCAGAACACTCACCACCCAACTGCACCCACTACTGAAGCTAGCAGAACACTCACCACCCAACTGTGTCCACTACTGAAGCTAGCAGAACACTCACCACCCAACTGTGTCCACTACTGAAGCTATCAGAACACTCACCACCCAACTGTGTCCACTACTGAAGCTAGCAAAACACTCACCACCCAACTGTGTCCACTACTGAATCTAGCAGAACACTCACCACCCAACTGTGTCCACTACTGAATCTAGCAGAACACTCACCACCCAACTGTGTCCACTACTGAATCTAGCAGAACACTCACCACCCAACTGCACCCACTACTGAATCTAGCAGAACACTCACCACCCAACTGCACCCACTACTGAAGCTAGCAGAACACTCACCACCCAACTGTTTCCACTACTGAATCTAGCAGAACACTCACCACCCAACTGTGTCCACTACTGAAGCTAGCAGAACACTCACCACACCAGTGCAGTTTCCAAAATGGTCTTCGGTTGTGAAGATAATTTTTTTCAATTATTCAACCACGCTATAACTTTTTCGTCTAAGGGTGTGCTAACTTTCATAGTGCTTGACGATCTCCTCGAATAATAAATACATAATATTTCAAGGCCACATCCCGTCGTTTCTGGAAATCTCCTAATATGCATAACGCGTGGTTCTATCACGTATTTAGCTCGAGAGTGTTCTTCCCTCAGGAAGGATGACAATGTTCTGTTAGACTGGACCAAGACACCAAGCGATGTGGAGATTTCATCCACTTGAGGCTGTGAGGCCGAACACCGATCTCCTATAAGGTGACCGTAGACAAACCTACTGTGTACTGTGATGTAGTACTTTGCCTAATCTTCTGTCAACTACGCCACATTCTAAAATATTACCGAAGCCTTCTTCTGTCAACTATGCTACGTTTTAAAATATTACTAAAGCCTTGTTCTGTCACCTACGTATTATTGAAGCCTACCAAGACTTTCGCTCCATGCAATAGAAGCAACTTGAGTCGTACAACTCTTTATCACGTGATCGCAAATAAGAACATCGGACACGAGCGCAGTTATTAAGATCTAACCACAATCACCTGATTGTAAATAAAAAACGTTTGGGTTTATTTTCCAGGAATTTTTAAATACATTTTAATTCTATGAACTAAGTTTCATGGAAAACTTTGTAATTCTGCGCCTACTTAATGTCAAGTAGGAACAAGTAGAATCAAGTAATTCACAAATTGTTGTCAATGCTTTTAGGTAAGTAAATACTTAAGTAATAATGACACCTATTTTTCCTGATGCTGAAAGAATAATGAGTAGAGTTGACTTAACTAAAACCACCAAAAAAATTTTTTAATAAATGTTATCCGTACCCGGTCACCTTCCTCATCCTTGGACCACAATCGTACAAGTACTCTATTAAATTTTATATTTTGCTCGATAATTAGAATTGATAAACCATTTAGTAAGTACTTTTTAATAAGGATGAATTCAAAAAAACATTATTTAAAATGGTTTGCTCCAATTACTGAATAGGCGCCTGGCACCTTAGAAACGTGCATAAATAAAATTGTTAGTATAAATGTATTCGAGATATTCCCAAGTCAGTCAAGCAGACTCTCAGGTCACATCTAATACTGAATAACCGCCTTAGAAACGAACAATAGTAGGTATAACTGTGTTCACGATCCTCACAAGCCAGTCAAGCAGCCGCTCAGGATGCACCCATTACTGAATAAGCTCCTTAGAAACGAGCATGAAGGCAATTGTAGGTATAAATGTGTTTGAGATCCTTACCAGCCTCTGTAGCAGCCGCTCTTTATGATGTTGTCGATGCCGTCAAGGCTGAGGTTGGGCGAGTAATCGAAGAAGTTTTCGGAAGGTCCTTGTGCGTTGAGTTCAGCAAACGCCTGCACGTACCGGATGGTTTATGCCTTTCCTGCAAGTGATACTCAGGATCATTTTAGCATCATACCATTCTCCAGTGTCCTCAGACTAAATCTATAATTTTGAAGCAAATTTACTCAGTTGCAAGATGATTTGTGCTTATGCTGCATCTAATGAACACAGCAATGTTAGCACTGATCTGGCATATCCACAGTGCAGACATTTCTGGCACGATTATGACCAAATTTATGCGCCAACACCATATTTCAGAAAATAAACAAGGTATCTGAAGTGATGCGTATTGAAACTCACTATTTATTCAAGCAATATCTTTGCAGTAAAAAAATAAGGAGGAAAATCCTGTTCAAAAAAGTGTTTGAATGGAGTAACTATCAATTTTCTGAGAAAACGGAGCTAGAATTCAGACATTATTCTAGTATTTGATAGCCGAAGTCACAGCTAGTTGATTTCAAGGTACCTCATCTGCGGCACATGTACTGAGGCTAATTGAAATACTTCATTTAATTATGTAGAGTGGCTGCTCGGTGCAACATAACTGAAAAAAGATAAATCTGTATTCAGTTGATAACAAGGAGCCAACTCAAAACCAGTTTATAACAAAGGGTCAACTTCAGGCCATCTCAAACCAATAGTGTCACTTCTGTCCGGGAGTAAAAGATAAAAATGCTCAAAATAATAAATTAATTAAGAACTTGGTAATAAATTTGCTGATGATCGCTAGAGTTATAAGCCAAAATCATGAAAAATTCAAATAAATTAAGTGAGTTTGCTCTTTATTCATGAATTATACTGAAAAATTTTATTGTTGGTCCTCTCCCCATTAATCATAAACTATCATTCAATCAAATGATATATTCAGATACATTGAAATTTTTGGTAGAGTTGAGGCTAGGAAAAATATTTTATCAGGAGTAAATAATTGTCCAACGACGTCTTGTATTGCAGGCACCCACGGATTAGTTCTCAGAGAGCAGTGCTGCTGTCAAGTAGATAGTTTATACACAACTGACAAGTTACTTTTAATTTTTTTTATTTTATTGAGAGGTCTTATTGGTAAAAATATCTTATACTCAGATAAAGCAAAAAGGGCTCGATAATGTTGATGAACAAATAGTTGTTGGAAATATCATTTAAGTAACTGACTCACGAACAGGTGAGTGGTTTTGTGATAGAAAAATTTTGTCTGAGTATGATAATGCTGGCAATTTCTATTGAGCTTACTAATCAAAGTAGTGAAAATTAATGCAATCTTGCTGATAGATTTCTTCAGACAACTGGGTATTTGAGCACTTCAAGATGGTTGACGAATATACAGTATAACCCCGCTAAGTATAAATACGAAGCTTCAACTCAGTGGTTCTGGGAAGTCATATAACTCTGGTTCATAAAACGCAAACTGTACAGAGCAGGATACTTTCTTATCAAAATAGGTGAACTCATCTTTGCTTAGGTCATGTTAGTGGATCTTGTGAGTAAGTATTTCGGAATCATTCATTTTTGTATCCAAGCTAGTAGAGTATAAAATAACGGTACTCCCAATTTTCGAATAAATCATTGCCGTTGTAGTCAAATTGCAAGTCCAGAACCCTGAAGGTGATCAAAAAAATTTAGTCGCACGTACCTTCTTGTTTGATCGTAGATGCAGATACCACGGCAATCGCAAAAGAGATATAGGCGATTATCGACTGCATGTTGGCTTCTGTTGAAGACCGTTTTTGAAGAAGAGTTCACCTGCATCGAAAGGTGAAAAAAAACAATCGTACTGAAGTTTGCAGCGCGAATAATTCTACATAGCAGCTGCAATATTCTGAAATGAATGTTACTTTTTAGGCATTCACTGGTGACAAGAATAAATGGGATTAAAATCGTTTTTTGCAAACTGTCTGAACGTCTGTGAACATACTAAATAGAGATTAAAATAAGGTAAATTCTGCTCTTCAGATATAATGTCTGGTACAGTAAACAGACAATGCATCTAGCCGGTGTTTTCGTTCAGATTATTTGAATAAAAAAAATTCATTTGCTGAATTAACGTAATAAATGTTGAAAAATTTCCCTAGATTCATTTATTAATCTAATCATACTGAACATCCTTGAAGTTAATACATCTAGCTACTGAAATAGACAGGATGATTTCATTAAGGTGATCTACTTATCATTTCACTAAGTCAGCGTCAGCGTATTTCTTGATCCAGAGCATTTGCACCACGTGTCCGCCCCTCCAACGCGTGCCCCGCCTCACACCAAGTTACTGCTGCCTACTCCCGAGCGTACACTTCTTAATTTACCACTGAGAGGTATGAAAATAAGTGGGAATTACTTTATATTATAAACAGTCTATTACCTAAATCAGATACGAATGACCTAAGAAAATGACCAAACAAAGTAAAATTTACCAATGAGAAGTTTGGAAATAAACGAGAATTACTCTATTTTATTAACAGTCTTTAAACTAATTGGGTGATGAATGACATAAGAAAGTGTCCTAACAATGTGAGTTTTACATAGAACATGTTAGGACGATTTATTCAAATTATTTTCCTTTAAAATGGTCAGACTGTTCGTCACTAAATTGAATGATCAGATATCATTCTAGCGAAATAAAATTTCATTCAATTACGTTTTTAAAACTGCACTTTCAATTCATCTGAATATTGAAACATTTGAGTTTACGTAAGGTAGGTGCTAATGGTTAAAGAATGAGAGGTTATACACGATTTTTAACTGAGGTGGAAATTCTATTTTCCTACCCAGTAACTTATGAAACCTACCGTCAAATGCATTCCTCTATTTTTCTTTGAAAAAGCAACGAGAGCAAGAGGGAACTTTGCCTTGCCTAAGATCCTTGTCTAAGATGCTTGTTCTCAGCTGTCCCAAGAAGGAAGTGATATCCTCGAAGCCAGCCTTCCATTATATAGACTCGGTAGTGTTGTCTGTCACATGGACGCGATAGAGCAGTTCAACATAACTAAGATAACAAATGTATTAGAGTGAAAGCTAATCTGTGCAGCCTTCTTGTTGCAGGATTTTCAGAAAAAGCGTGCTTTCTATGTCACCATTCAACAAATAAGTGCCTGCTGAGTAGAAATAAGAAGAAAAAGGTGGTACCATAAGTTCAGTCCGTTTTGTACTAAAATGATATGAGTAAAACATATCAAGTAACTTTCATTTATTTTACAACATATTCTCGATCGTTGGTAAAAACTTCCGACCACCCACTGCGATTAAGTTTTTAATGCCTCGTTCATAGAAACCTTTGGTTTTTAAATAAAAAAAAGACCTGCAATTCATATTCAATGCTGTTCTTGTCTTTCAAAGTTTTTCCCCTTAAATTGATGATTGCCTTGACTCCTGAAACAAAACATGAAAAATTTATTGGGCACAGGAGGGGTTCTCTCAGTGTTAAACTGTTAGGTTAGAAAGACTTGAAGCTAAAATAAAGTGGAGTCAAATGTCATCAGAAAATGCGGACGAAACAACTCGTAATAATTTTGATAACTCGTAACATATTGGACTGATTGTTACCATTTATATTCACACCACGGACCTTATATATGTAAGTATGGTTTCAATGCATGATTCAATATGGAAATATACCTTGAAATGGAGAGAGCATTGCACACTGAACGATAGCCCGCCTTTTGTTCTTACTAGAGTACATCAGAATTAACGGGTTTCAAAAACTTTGTACTGTTAACTGCAGAGCATCAAAGACGAGATTTCAGGTACAAAAGTGTGATTTGCGAAACTTACAGCGCAATCCTAGAGCGTGAAAAAACACACAAAACACTGCACTTACTCAAGACAAACATGGCAAAGCATAGACCGAACTACATGCTCAAATAAAGGAAAGAGCGGAGGAAAAGGTGAAATTGGCTTGGAAGACAGGGCGAGGCATTTACGAGGAAACAATGTTAAAAGAATTGAGACTACACGAAACTCAAAACGTGCTAAAGTTAAGAAAAAACATGGCTTAAATAAATTTCCGAATGATTCACAAATTTTACGTTGTATTACATGACTTTACGTATTTCTATTGTAGCATGATGACATCGATGTCAGGTTTGGCGTTTGCGAGGTACAATATTTTATCGCCTTAAACGTATTAATCTGAGTAAAAGTCTTCAAGAAAGTCGTTATAAAAGTCTTAACAAGAGTCTTGACAAAAAAGTAATAACATTCTCTGGAATGACAAAAATTTCAGCATATATTACATTTTTCCATAGTTCGTTCAACTTAAATTGGAACAAAGATTCTTGCTTGAGCGCGATTGCTAGATAAGGCATGAGCATACTATGTATTAACAAATTTGTTACACGCGGTCGACGTTTAAATTCTCTCCCGCGCCTCCACTTCATTTTTCAATTATTCATTTCGAGGCAACTTGCGTTTTTTTAAAAATGAAGGAAAAAACACAATCAAAACAACAGATTTACTAGCGTTGGAGGTTTACTCGCGGTGTTTGGTATTTTTTTTAAGTATAAGGAACAGATGGAAGCTCCCATGTGGATTCTGAGATAGGGTGCAAAACCGGCTTACATGTACAATCCAAAACGCTGACGAGCTAAAATACTTGATTAATGACTCGTGGATTCATAATTCCATCAGTTTTATGAATGACACGCTTAGCATACAGTAATGTTCTAGATTAAAAACTACTTCAACTTTCTAACGAGTGTCACAAAATAATATGGAAGTCACTGAACGTGTTTGAAATAATACCCAGGAATAAGTAAATCTACCCACTGCTGCAGTTGTAAGAAATTATTTCCCGGACGAATCGCTGGCAAACAAAAATTTTTATAGTTGTTTAACTTTCTCCAACTACTACTCTATGCTCTACACTCACCTACCACTCCCTTACCCTGTATTAAAGTAGCGGTAAAATGCCTTATTACTCAAATCGTAAAATGTTGGACAAACAATGCCTGTAGTGCTGCAATGACCTATTACATCTATCATAAAATACTGCGCAAAATAAAATAGGGCCAAGCATGATGATCTATAACATCTATCGTGAAATGGTATGCACCATAAAGACTTACGCTGACTTTTTTTCACACGATTTACTCACGTAGTTGATGTACATTCAATATGTGATGAATACTCTTTCAGGTTTGTCTTCAATTCGAAATCGAAAGTATCCCCTTGCCTAATGTCAAAACTCTGCTGCATGTGTAGTGACTCGTTGGTCTCAGTTCGGAGAAAAGATAACCTGAAATTTCCTCGCGTCATTCGGTTTCATGAAATGATAGATGACGCGAGTCATAATATTTGATGGCATGTCAACTTATAAATCTTTCCCTATTCGTTCCACTAGCAGTAGGAATGCTGTGAACTATACGTCGCACACACACGAAGTTTGTTCAATAACTTAAGTATTGCACCCAAAATTGACGCAGCAATGAACTCAGCTTGATGATAGCATGTTCCTAAGTCATCCCATTCATTTGCTTGAAGCTCTGTATGCAATTTAGTACAGAGGAAGCTTGTATTTTTTTATTTGATGAATTCTCACACTCGGGTGTGAAGGGTTGGAAAATTATCTGACACGTTCGTACTTTAGTTTGGATTCGCATGTGTTATATTCTCACGATATAACTGCCCTACATCTTTAATTTTAAAGAAATCGCTACGAGGAATACTGAAATGCTACGTCTGGCCAACGACTTTCATCTCCTCGAAAAGAACCGCACTTGAAGAAATACTCTCGCGGATAAGCACAACTTCGAAGCAACTCCACAATCTGCCTCTCGTGCCATTTCACGAAACATCGCCTACATCTTCTACCACCAAACATCGCCAGTCGATGTGACGCCTTACCATCATCACCAGCTTCCCTTCTCTACATCACCACTACGACGCAACCGAGGGACCACAAGTCCAAGTTATCAGATACCACTTTCTCATTTCTCTATCACAATGTACTTCTTGTATTTTGAAATCTTTATCATCCAGGATATTATTAATTGCTATAGATAGAATGCGGGATCCTAATTAATGTTTATCACGATCGTGGGCTTTTCACTTATTAATAATTAACTGCTATAGTAACACGCTGTTCGTAACGTGTTTGTTCGCTAAGGTAGAGACGCCCTCGGCTCCTCATTGCCGGGGTGGGCAACAGGCAGTGTTGCGCGAGACGAGAGTCTTACGCGGGGGTCGCGGGCAGTCTGACGCGAGGGGTCTAACGCGAGGGTTCGTCAAAGGCAGTCAAGGCACTTAGATATTGAAGAGAAACCATACAAAATCATTTAAGCCTATTGGTGTCTTCCTCTGCGGTCCGTCGCCTTTGGTGATGAACCCGCTTTGTTTTGAACGATTGTAAAAGTGACAATTGACTATATTAACTGGACATTCAACTCATTCTAATTGATCGAATACTGATCGTAAAAGCAGCCAGCCTCCTCGTACTTACTTCGTCAACGCTCAAACTGGATCCCGCAGATAAGTTAAACATATTTGCTGTGTGTCTAACCAGCTTCTCCCTCAGCAGCATTGTGATGTGTTTAGGTGTCTGCGTTGATAACCAACCTTTGTAATCTTTCGTGTCTTTGATTTTCTTTGTAAGTTAGGAAGAGATGATGAAAAGAGATGATGAAAGAGAGATGATGATGATAAAATGCACGTTAATAATAGCCTTTAGCTCTGACCTCACGCTTACCGAAGAACAACGATAATAAATTAATTATGATGACCGTAATTGATAAATATTTACTATAAATATTCCCTTAAAGGGTGGTGGCAGCTTCAATTTGATAAATAAAGGAGTAAAAATATATGAATGTGGCAAATAGCATTGTCACGACAATTAATAAAGAAAAAGAACATCCATTACGATGAACATCAGCGTGCGGAAACTACGAACTAAACTACGATGGCGACTCAATGAAATAATCCACACCGAAGATCAAAACACATGTGGCTGCTTGGGTGTGTTTAACTAGTGTGTATGATGTGGACATGTACGAGAGTTACTGGTGGCCTCTTTTAAACACCATTTCCTTACGCTGTTTTCAACAAGCTCACAAGTCAATGCCTGATTTTTTTTAATAAAAGAAAAACAAATGAGATAATTCAAACCTAGGGCTAACTGCGATTTCCACTTGCATTACCGGTTTTTGAAGTTAAAGCGCTTTCACAGCTCGTTCAACTTCAAGTGTGCTGTTTCCAATCTTTGTCCCTCAAATCTACCTGCAGTGAAGTATATGGAGTTTTTGTAAATTTTAGCGACCAGAATCACCTGAAGGAATTTTATAATTAGATGTCCGATTACCAATCCAGAGCTTTATGGCATAAAATTGATTTAAATATACAAATTATTATTCCACTGACCAGACTTTCAGCAACGCTGCGCAGTGTGGCGGATAAGTCACTTAACCATTTTAAAATGAAATGTCTTTTTTTTTCAATAAATTAATTTTATTTTAAATGTAAAGCTGCATCATAGTAATTTAAAATGAATAATTCCACATCCGATGGGAGAGTGAAGATAATTGAATTTCATTTTGAAAATGAACACTCAATTATTGGAACACAGTGTAGAGATTTGCACGTAAATTTTGTTCATACGAAAAGTTTTACGGAAATAAACCTCGAAGTATCCAACAACTTGAAGATTGGAATTATTTTATTTATGTATAAAAAATGTCCCGTAAATGGCCTCCATCTTCAGCTCACAAACACGAGCTCTCTGTAAGGCATTTTCCATGACAGTTCTTTGCATCTGAGGCTGTGTGAAATAAATTTCCTCTCGTATGTTTGCTTTAAGGGAGACGACACAGCGATTTTTAAATTTTGATCCGATTGGTCTGCAATTTTGCCGGTAAATGAATTTTTTAAGATTAATGTATTTTACTCGGGTAACTTTTTTCGATTTAGGTCTTATTTTTTGAAAAAATTTGAAATATTAGTTCTTTAGTTCATTTTTAGGGCTATTTCAAAACAATAGAAGCCAATGAGTTTTTATGATAGAACAAATTCAAAGACAGTTTTGAAATCCTTGAAACATTTCTAACAAACTCACAGATTCTCACAGAATAGCCCACCATCTATAAGGTTCCTCTTTCAACAAAAAAATAGCCAATTGGGCTCGAAAATCCATGGGTCGTCCCCCTTAAACTATGTTGTAAAATTCCATTTTTTAGACTACATAGTCAAATTTTAATCTTTAAACTATGTAACAAAATTTCAATCTTTAAACCATGTTATAAAAAAGAACTAATAAAGTACACTCATCTACATAAACAAATATTTTATTTTAAAATGGTAAAGTGACTTATAAAGTGACTCTACTATCGCGGAGTCGCTAAGCTCACGTGTCAATGCAAGTATACGCGATGTTCACCAAGTAGGTTCAATGAATTGAAATTCTTCCTTTTGTGAGCGGTATTTACAAATTCTTAAGCATAGGGTTAGCAAACCAAGACAACACACGTTATGATTTTCCCTCCATATTTTATTCGACTATAGAGTTTGTTATTATAGGGTGCAAAATTGTTTTTTTAAGCACCTATTAGTGCCCTTTATTTAACGATCTATTTAGAAACTACCGTTGAACGAAACTTCATTTGTCAATTTTTTTTAAATTCTTCCTCTCCAGGAATTAAGATTTATAAACCGTTCATCTCACGCATTTTCATTCATTGTATTACGTATAATCACAAAAGTTTTCTTCATCGTGAACATTAGTTTATCTGTTTTAACAAACATGTTGTACGTAACGTACGTTGGCCAACTCTTTTTCCATCACTTCAAAAAATTATTCACCTTGGTATAAATCATGTGTGATTTAACTTAAATTATTCATGCTGTGAGCACAAATCCGATAAGCACAAATAAGGATGCAAATAAGGATAGGTATAGGTTCAAATTATTAATCAAAAAACCTTCTGTTCCACAGAGCCTATTATTAAAATTTCCCCTCATCATACTCTCAAAAACAACGTCATTCTCTCAACAACACAGTCATTAAGACGCAATTACTCTGACATATTTCAATGTTACGGTTACGTAGTTTCAAGAGCTTCTGGAACTACATTTCTGCCTTCTTCGGTTAGTTCAGTGAAGAGCTTTTAGTTTTTTCATCGTTTCCCAGTTTATAGCAAACTGAGAGGGCATTTCTCCACTTTCCGCTATCAGTTAATTCAATGACTGTCATGTACATGAGAATGCCTTTTGTGGTATTTCCACCGATTAGATATAAAGGCCTTTTTTACAGGAAATTTCAAGAGTTAACTTGTTTGCATTTTACTCATATATACTCTTTGTGAATATACGTTTGTTTCTTTTTCGTTGATTAGAGTGAACCAAAATATTTTCATGCTTAAAATGCCGAAGTATTCTAAAAAGGAAAATTTGCCTAATTTTACTTAGAAAACTGTTAAAAAATGCGTATTAGACGACGTGTTAGGCATGTTTGAAATAGAAAATCATAAAATACTCAAACAGACTGAAATATTCCAACAGAATTAAAATTATTTTGTCATTGCATGCCAAAGAATATTACAGTATAAGCAAAAATTCTATAATTTCCTAGGAAACCTACGACGGATATCATAAACTAGTTCTCGGAAGAGAATCGCTTGTTAGTTTGTGGAAAGACAGACTACTCCGTTGTTCTGATACCCTTGCCCTGCACCAGCCCGACCTGCGGCAGCTGCTGCAGTGCCGGCCACTCTCACGGTCCTCGTGGACTAAGAGGAACCAAGAAAAAGACCCGCAGTTTACCAAGAAATAAAATCAGGAGTTTCCTTCAGATAACATGTAAACGGAATCAATTCTGAGAATTTTTCGAAAAGTAATTCCAGGATTTTAAGTAGCAGGTAACCATGAATGTTCATTTGCATGAAGTGGATGACACAGCTGGGAAGGTTTCAGTGTAATTTGCTCTCAATTCCGTGAAGATTTGATGTGGTTCCGCTCGCCATACAAACTAAAAAGACCACATGGTTTACATCCCAATATGACTTAGTGTGTCAGTTGAAAAATGAAGATTCATTGTACTTATAGGATAGACCACCATGGTCCATGTTTTGATTTTGAGCACTCTTTCTTCCTGTAAATGGTTGAAAACCTGCAAACCTGGGTTTCGGTGTTTCTTCTCTTTGGGATGATGAAGTGAGTAGACTACCCCTCCCTGCCTAATGAAGGTTTCAATCACTGCACACCTGTGACTGGCAGGTATGTTTGAATCAGAAATATTTAGAGTCTGCTTCTTGGATTCAGTAATCTGTGCTGAACAAAAATGAACTCCTGTACCTAAGGGCACAAACTTTGTCACTTCTGCGGGTTAATGAGTTCGAATGCACACTGGAGTCGTGACTTTGAAGTGATTTATTTTATACCCAATTTTTGCTAATTTAAGGAATCTCAGTTATTCGGACATGTCAATAAATGAAGGTAGAGTGGCTGCTTGCCTTCTTTGATGCAAAACTTATAAAAAACATAAAAGATAGAGTATTCTCGAAACACTCTGTGTGTTTGTTTACATTTATGACATGTTTTCAGTGATATGAAAAGTGACCATAAATACAATGAACAACTGAAAAATTATGCATGTGCCTAGGGTTTAATGCCATGGAATGTCCTTGTTTCTGACAGTAGAGCATTGATTTTAAGCCATCACCATAAATAAGAGATACCAAAAATATGTGTAGAGTGTTCTTACGTTCGG